>VZZY01015801.1:264464-313209 GCA_013400335.1 Eurystomus gularis
AAAAAAAAAAAAAAGAACTCATCCGTTGCTCTAGGCATGTTTTTAGAAGGCAGTTCTAAAACAGACAACTCCTAATTTGTCTGATGTCCATTAATCAACATAGGTGCAATCAGGGTTACAACACATGGCTCCTTCACTTAGGCCTTCATGCTTCATCAAAGCTTCTCCCTTCCATTATTTCTGGAGGTCTGCTCTAGATGGTGGGTGGGAGTTGAGAATGTTTCCCGTTGACTAGCCTTTTTCTCCAGACCAGTTATTACCTGGCTGATGGATGTTGAGCTGCTCATTCTTATGGCTGTAGATATAAAACGCGACTCATTGGAACAGAACATGGATTTTCAGCATGACAAACATGGGCCAGGCGATGCAGTTGGTGCATAATGGATGCCTTGTCCATTGGCTCATATAACTGGGGAACGGTCTGAGAGGATGGCTTGAAAGTTTCTTCTTCCTGTTGCGTGTGGAGGCACACGCCATGCAGCAGGCTTTCTGCTGCAAATCGCCCACGAGTACCTGCCTATTTTCAAAATTAATCAGTGTTAACTTGGAAGGACTTTCATCTGCATAAACTCTCTTTCTTTCCCCCACCCTCTTTCTCTTCCTCATGCTGAGACAAGCTACCATGGATGCGACAAGCACAGTGAAGGTGCTGTCTAGACACCCAGAGCACGCCAGCTGTTGCTGTGAGCATGAGACTTGCCATGCAAAAAAGTTGTCCACACATGAGGCTGTTGGCAGGCTCATCTCCTACTTTCTTGGCCAAGGCTCCAGCCACAAAAGCCACGTCTAGTCAGTTGGATGTGCTTTTTAAATGTCAATGTTTGGACTGATTAGTAAATACAAGAAATGATTTTGACTGTGGTAAAACCCAAAATTGTCTAAGAGACAATTTGCAAAGGACTTAAATGAATTGTTCTTTATACAGTTTGCCCAGTTTTCTTGCCTAGCAACACAAAATGATCTGAAATCCTTGCTGCTAAAGGGGTTTTATGACTTCCATTCAGGGATCACAGAAGTGCTGGTTGAAGGAGATGTCCGGAGGTCTGCAGTCCAACCTCCAGACTGAAGAAGGCCAATTTCTAACATCAAAACAGGCCAACCATAGACTTGATGAGCCTGGAAAACTCCCAAGGATGGAGTTATCACAGCCTCTCTGGGTGATCTTGTTTAGTGTGGGGCTACCTTCCTAGAGAAGAAGCTCTGCCTGATGACTATTCTGGACCTTCCAAGGCACAACATGTGGCCATGGTTCCCTGTTTTAACACCTGTTGCTAACGAGAAGAGATTGGCTTTTTGTAACTCCATCACGTATTTGTAGGCTGATCAGTGAATAGATGAACAATTAAATTCCTCTTTGCCAGGCTAGATGAACCTATCTCCTTCAACTTCTCCTTGTAGGTGATGTGATACGGGCATCTAAACATCGTGCCAACTTTCTGATGAGACCTATTCCATTTTTCAACACCTTTCTTGAACTGCAGGACCCAAAACAGAACACAGTATTTCAAGTGCAGCCTCTGCACTGCTGCATAAAGGGGGACAGGAATTTCTGTAACCTCCTGGTCATACTCCTCCTAATGCAACCCAGCAAAATTTTAGTTATATACATTGTTCTTTCACATTCAGTTTGGTATCCACTTTGAACCTGGGCTGTTATTCAGCCTGTCCTCTGTCTTTACTGGTCCATGGAATTATTTCACTCCAGATGTATAAATTTATGCTCTTTTCTCTACTTCATGAGGTCTTTTATGCTCCAATCTTTAAGTTTCTAAAACCTTACCTGTCTTGAAGCTCTACTGTTCAGGTTACAGGTAGTTGTAACATGCTTGTTACTAGCTGCTAAATGGACATTGAGCTACTAATGACAACCATTTCAGCTCAACATGTGGGCCAATTTTCAACTTGTCTAGAAGTTTATTACTTCAGTTTCCTAATGATAATGCTGTGAGTGACAAAATCTTTATTGTATTAAAGATCATAGAGTCATAGAATGTTCTAGGATGGAAGGGACCTCTTTAGGTCATCTGGTCCAACCTCCCTACACAAGTGGGGATATCTCTACCTAGGTCAGGTTGCTCAGAGCCCCATCAAGACTGACCTTGAATGACTCCAGCAATGGGGCCTCCACCACCTCTCTGGGCAGCCCATTCCAGTGGTCTATCACCCTCACGTTAAAGAACTTTTTTCTAATATTCAGCATAAATCTATCCTTTCCTAGATTAAAACCATTACTCCTTGTCCTGTAATTACAAACCCTTTTAAATAGACCTTCCCCTGCCTCCCTGTAGGCCCCCTTCAGGTACTGGAAGGTCACTATAAGGTCTCCCCAGAGCCTTCTTTTCTCCAGGCTGAACAGCCCCAACTCTCTCAGCCTGTCTTCATATGAGAGATGCTCCATTCCCCTGATCATTTTGGTGGCTTTCCTCTGGACGCGCTCCAATATGTCCACATCCTTCTTGTGCTGGGGGCTCTAGAAATGGACGCAGGACTCCAAGTGAGGTCTCACCAGGGCAGAGTAAAGGGATAGAAGCACCTCTCTTGATCTGCTGGCCACAGTTCTCTTGATGCAGCCCAGGATGTGATTGGCCTTCTGGGCTGCCTTTGCACACTGGTGGCTCATATCCAGTTTGTCATCCACCAGCACTCCCAAGTCCCTTTCCACAGGGCTGCTCTCCAGTCTATCCTCTCCCAGCCTATACTGATAATGTTGGTTGCCCCTGCCCAGGTGCAGGACCCTGCACTTGGCCTTGTTGAACCTCGTAAGGTTCATCTGAGCCCACCTCTCCAGCCTATCCAGGTCCCTCTGGATGGCATCCCATCCCTCAGGCATATCAGCTGCACCCCCCAGCTTGGTATCATCCACAAACTTACTGTGGGTGCACTCAGTGCCTCTGTCAATAACATTTATGAATATATTAAACAACACTGGTCCTAGTACAGACCCCTGTGGGACACCACTTGTCACTTGCCTCCATCTGGACATCGAGCTGTTGACCATCACTCTCTGGATACAACCATCCAGCCAGTTCTTTATCCACTGAACAGTCCACCCATTGAACCTGTAATTCTCCAACTTAGAGATAAGGATGTTGTGGGGGACTGTGTCAAAGGCCTTGCATAAGTCCAGATAGATGACATCCATAGGTTTTCCCTTATTGACTGATGCAGTCACTTCGTTGTAGAAGGCCACTAGGTTGGTCAGGCAGGACTTGCCCCTAGTAAATCCAGGATTACCTCCTTGTCCTCCATGTGCCTTAGCATGTCCTCCGGGAAGATCTGTTCCATGATCTTCGCAGGCACAGAGGTGTGGCTGACAGGTTGGTGGTTCCCAGGGTCATATTTTTTACCCTTTTTAAAGATGGGTACGATATTTTCCTTTTCCCAGTTTCTAGGAACTTCACCTGACTGCCAGGACTTTTAAAATATTATGGAGAGTGGCTTGGAAACTGCATCAGCCAATTCCTTCAGTACTCTGGGATGCATTTCATCAGGTCCCATAGATTTATTTATGTTCAGGTTCCTCAGGTGGTCATGAACCTTGTCCTTGCTTACAGTGGGAGGGACTTTGTCTACCTGGTCCCTGTCTTGTGGGCCATCAACTTGAGGGCTGTGAGGAGAGAGGTTGCCAGTGAAAACCGAGGCAAAGAAGTTGTTGAGTACCTCAGCCTTCTCCTCATCTGTTGCTACTGCTTCACCAGATATGTAATATCTACTGCTCTTCCCTTATTCTTACACTTAGTCATTTAATTGCAGAAGGCAATCAGGTTTATTAACCATGATTTGCCCTAGACAAATCTGTGTAGACTGTTGTTTCTTGTTTTTCAGTAGATTTGGAAGTGGACACCCAGAGGATATTCCCCAGACCTCTCCAGGGCCTGAGGTGAGACTGACCAACCCATAGTTCCCTGGTATCCCCATTCTTAAAGATAGTCATAAAATTAACATTTTCAATCATCAAGGATTTGCTGTCCCTAATTGCCGTGATAGACAGTGATCTTGCAATCACATCAGCCAGACTTTGCAGCACCTTCAGGTGAAGCCTGTGTGACCCTAGTGTTTGAAAGCATCCAGATTATATGAGTTTTCCGTAATTTCTTGCTCTTATTAGTCTTGTTCCCAAATCATACTGGTGGGAGTCAGAGATTTGGGACCAGGCTCAGCCTGTCAAAACTGAGGCCAAAAAGTCGTGAAGCAATTCAGCCCTTTGCATACCATCCCTACCACTAGGTTATCTGCTATATTCATCAATAAATGCACATCTCTTCTGAATTTCCAGTTGCATGCTCTTGAAATCTCTTCTTGTTACCTTTTAGGCTCTTAGATGGTTTTAGCTCCAGCTGAGCATTGGCCTTCCTGATACTGTCTAGGCTCTGAAGTATTGACTCCATTCTGATTCAAGAAAAGACACAGGAAGACATAGAATTGCCTGAGAGCTTTGCATATAGACCAGTGTATGTGCTCTTGCTGCTCATCTTGAAGATGCAGGAAGACCCACTAGGTCCTGTGCACCTTAAATCTACACAGGAGTTTCTCAAGAGGTTTGATTTATGGTTGATGTGTGAAGCCATACAGTTCCTTCCCCTCTCTGTGTTCTGTGTGTTGGAAAGCCACCTTCTTTTGGTATGGTACTCGCAGAAAATGTCTGTTTGGTTGAGGGGGAAGTGGGCTTGCAAACCTTCTTTTGTGCAAGGCACAAAGGAAAAGGGGTGGCTTGTAGTCAGCAGCAAAATGAGAGGAGGCTCTCTCCTCTCTTCAAAGGGCTTCCTCTTCCCCTTCTCTCTCTATTGTGAATTCTTTAAAAAGACCACCCTTCCCTTCTGCAGAGTAAAAACATCAAAGGGAATGGTGTGGTGGGGTATTTCCTTGTGAACACTGACTTACCTTACAAAGGTGAGGAGTTCACAGGAGGTTCTCTCTTGTGAAGCATGTTCTGGCTGCCTGGCTTTGAATGCTGAGCTCACTGGGAAAATGTTCTTACATCTTCAGGCAAGCAGCTTTGCTGAGAAGCCGAATCTCTTTCTCTCCCTCCCACTTTCTGCTTATCTGGTCATATTTTTATTTTACTTTATTTTATTTTATTTCAGGCAAACCTAAAATGTTTTAGAACTTGAGGGCTATGTATTTTTTTATTTTTGTGTGGGAGGTAGTTACAAAAACCTGAAATGCAACAGAGAAATAACATTCCTTACAAAATTTGATTAGAAAAGATTCTGTCTTCTTTTTATTAAGCTACATTTACAGAGGAGATTGTGAATCTATCCCATCCCAGGATATGGGGAAGAGATAAGTTTGCTCATGCTTGTTACAGCATAAGCATTTGATTCTTTTATTGGCAGATAAGCTTAGAAAGAACAGTCAACAATCAACCAGCTGTATCAAATTCTTCTTCAGTGACATGGAGTTTTAGTTTAATGTCATTAGAATAGCTCCAAAACCCTCAATTTCCTCCTGGTTTAGGACAAACTTGGTAGCAATTAAAATAAAACAAAGCTGTAGGCCAAGAACCTTGGACTCTTTTTTTTTTTTCCCCCTCGTGTGTTTTTATTCTTAAGAGTAAAGCTGTTGTCCACAAAATCAGTGGCTAAGACTCCCATCTGTAGAAAGACACTTTTAAGCCTATCACTCCACAACATCTTTTAACATTTGGTCTTTGGTGTAAGAAGTATATATGTATACCTATACATATTTAAGCAAGTTTTTGATTTATTGTAAAGACAGACAATGAGTAAAAATTCATTTTACCCATGAAACCCTTGAGAATGTCTCTCTGTGGCTTACCTTGGAGCAAATATACCAGTTCTTACAACGTATTTTCTGCCCCATGTCTTTTTGGAGGGTCCCAGCCCCACTGTGAGGATCATTAATCTCCTCATTAAGCCACTACCCAGGCACTGCAGCAGGCTGGAAGGCAAACTCAGGCTGATTTTGACAGTGACAAAGTTTTGAGGAAGGGAAGAAGAGAGTGGGAACCGCTAGGAACTGCTAATCAGGACTAGGAGATTTACCAAAAATACCCAAGATACCAGCTCAAGCACTTACGCATTAGCTCAGAGAAGCCAAGTGAGGCTGTTAGCCTCAAAATCACGTGTCCCTATGTCTCAGTATTACAATCACATTTGGAATTCAGGTATCTAGACCAAAGAAAGGAGGATTTTCCTTTCACCTCTCCCCTACAAATGCCAGTATCTTCCTTATTCACATCCATGATCTCCATCCAAGAGGCCTCTGCTCAGAGCCCAGAGATTTGTTTCTAGCTAAATCCCAGCTGTGACTCACAGTCCTACAACAGAGTGCATGTAAATGCTCTTGATCACACTGGAAGCCAGTTGTGCAATAGCAGGGGGAAAAAAAGCTACGAACAAATCCTCTCTGTTCAGGTCGAGGGGATGAGTCTTACCAGTCCACCAGTGAAAAGAGCAGAGGAAATCCTTAATCAGGAGCTAAGTGCAAAGGATCTGTTTTTTAACCCACATAGTGGAGGGTGGCCAGAGCTTGTGTGCATTTCTGGAAGTCAGAGGTGCTGAATGGAGGAGCAGGTTTTTGCTCTTGTCAGCACTTTGGTCTGTGTGTGGTTTCCCCATTGCCATTAGCTCCAGGCACATTGGCAATTTTATTTCTCCTGCAAGGCAGAGTGGGAAGGGCTGACAAGGTGGGTTAAAATATTGAGTAATGAGGATAATTAATCAAGGGTCTTCTGCAGAATTTCTACTTTTTTTTTTTTTTTTTTTGATGTCTCAAGGCAATGAGCAGTGAAGGAGCAACCTCCAGTGGGCCTCCGGCTGCAGTGTGGGTGCTCACTGGTTTTCAGGTCAGAGTACTTGACCTCGAAAACTGCTGTCTCTTCAGCTGGGATCTGCTTCAAATTGAGAGGGTTATTAATTGGGAGGTAATCCGAAGGTCGCCTTGTGCTGGGGTTATTGCCAATAGGGAGTGGGAGATGCTCCTTGGCTCAACAGATGTGTAGTCTAAGAGGATGAGTAGCAGGAGGTGAGTAGTAAAGGTTAGACAGCCTTTTAGTCCCTAAATAGAGCAAACTCGAGGCCTCTTAGTAAAAAGGGAAAAAAAAAATTTTTTCTGGCCATCCAGCAACAAGCCATCCTAAGCCATCCAGCTCAGCCTGAGCCATGAGTCTTCACTAGTGGCTTCATCCTGTAACTGCTGCAAAATGCTGAGCAGTCCTTATACATCTGAGGGGCTGCAGAGTGACTGTTTCACAAGGATTAAGCATACAGCAACCACACATTTTTAATTTTAAAGGTGAAGGTTGAAATCATAAGAATGGAGATGATAATAAAACACTTCAGGGAACAGAATGTGGCCTTCCTCTTCCCCTGGCATTGTTTAGTAACTTGAGGTTACATTTTGGGCTGCTGTTCAGGAAATTCAACTAACCCTGGTAGGAAAACAGTGAAGCGTAACTGCAAGATAAATACATTATTCAAGGACCAACCACTCTTTTAGGCATTTCACCCCTTGGGCCTGAAAACACTTAAACAAGTCTCATGTCACTTGCATATGTGCAAGTTTTCCCAAACCGCAACTTTTCCTTCCTGAGAGAAAACAATTTTAATTAATTCTCTGAAGAACATTTCTGCCAAGTCTAACTGGCCTAGTGTACTCATCAAATTATGGCAGCACTCAGCCTATGCCTTATAAAACTTGTCATGACTGATTTTCACCCTTTTTACACTGGTTGTAAAGCGATGAATTCAAAGGCATTCCTTCTCATGCAGGTCCAGATGGAAGCATATGTTTAACATAAAGACTGCAGTGATGTATTTTGCTGAATTGGGGCCTTTTATAGGACAGGCAAATTTAGCCCTTTTTGTCATTCTGTTTTTGAGTAAACATTTCTGCAGTGTAACATTAATTATGGATTCTCCACCTTGATTCAGTATCACGTTTAGACTGCTATTCCCCTCTAAATCATCTTCCTTGACATGCGAAATTCAGGCTGCCTTTGTTAGATTAAAGTCTTTTTATCTGACCTGCCTTTAAGCTTCATCTACTTAGTCATATCACTGGGTAGGTAACAGAAAATTGCCAATATGTCACCCAGTGGGTAAATCAATTCATGAAAGGAGGCCTAGTGCTTTTAGATTGACTGCAGAATGGCTCTTTTCTTTTTTTCCAAGCATATCTTCCTCAGCACACCTGGGTATTCCTCCTGAGGGCTAAGGAAAAAAGTTTGAATTGCCTTGTTCTTTATTAGCTACATCCCGTCTCCTTTATATTACAGGTGAACGTGATGTGCTCCACAGTGTGTATTCCTAAGAGAGGTACTGAAAGGAAAAGGGCAAATTATCGTCCCAGTGATGTGGAAAGTGGGAAAAGAGCTGGCAAGAACATTATTATAAGTAACAATCCGGGACATTTTCTGCATATGTTTGAGAGGCGATATCCTCCTGAGTGCAATGGGCATGAGATATAGATGACCTCTTGTTTGAGAATAAATCCAGTGGTCTCTTAACTGACAAGTTTTCTTGGGTGCTTGACTCCAGAAATTTTTTAAAAGAAGCCTCCATGTTCAGACGGCCCCCAAAAGAAAGTCTTTCCAGGGTTGTGAATCCGTTAGTGAAGTGCTGGAAAAAAGAAGATAATTTCTTAGCTGTTCATTGCAAAGTCTACCAAACCTCTGAGGGCTCCATGAGAAGAGACTCAAGAGAGAGGGGTGGAGAGGAATGTTTTCCTTGGGCAGTGAAGTGTTTTTCAGTGGAATATGTGGGGAAACTGAGGCAAGAAGGTCCGTCTGATGTCTTGCTCTTTTCTCTCAACCCACATACATCATTTATGCCATACAAAGCAGGGTGATTGTTTGAGACTTCTTCCTGTGAAGGCTGTCATTGTTGATCACATGTCCCCTAGGCAAGGAGCTGTCAAAGCTTGGTGTGCTGAGAAATCTTGGCTTCATTTTCTTCATGGGGCAACAGAACTGAAGGCAGGGCTGCAAACTGCAAAACCACAGTCCTGAAAACAGGAGGCATCATTCCAAGGCAGTCTAAAGTGCAAGAGGTACAACAAATCCTCCTAGAGAGTTTTACAATAGATTTTACAATAGAGCTGTACCCGAACCACATACATATATTTTAATGTTATCTGATAGGTAGAAGGAAGAAGAGGAGGTAAGACTTCAGGTCTCCCTGGTGTCTGTAATCTGCCACAGTGCTGTGCATAAAACAAAATACTGGGGAGCTCAGTTCTCCCAGGTTACATTTGAACTCTGGAAACAGATATCCAGGGCCAGTGAAGATATTTCTGCCAAAACTGTTTAGCAGTATGAAACTGAATTCTCAGTTTCATAATATTTTAATTTTTTTTACACAATTAAAAAGTATTGCTTTTCTATGTACTTGTTTTTAATTTTTATGGAAAAAAAAGGGTTCTTCTCCAATAAAACCTTGTCAGAAAGCAGACAAAGCACCTTTTTGGCTAAAAACTCAAAGTTTTTGAATAATTGCCTCTGACTCTGTACTAATGCTTTTGAAAATCCTTTGAAAATACAAAATGGTATAAGCTTGGTGCTATGAGCTATAGGTCTGTCATATGCATGCAATATAAATTTTTAAAAATTCTTCTTCAGAAAGGTATTTGGACACTGTGACGCTTCCTGTTCTCTCATTTAAAGTGGAAATCAGGAATAACTCATTAAAATCTATGTCTTCAGAGTAAGTGAAAGGAAAATCAAAATGCATGTATCTGATATACATTAACTTAAAGGCTGCTATTAAACTACAAGTCGTGAAAGACTATGGGTAATCTGAACCCCTGCTGATTTTTTTCTAATTCTATAAAGAGTCTATTTAATTTCCTCAGGAAAACAAGGCAAACCTTCCCTTGAGGGCATATACATTTTTGAATGGGCTACAAGTAAGTCCCTAAGGGCTCAGTTATCACTGATCACAGTGTGGTCTGTTGGATATTGCTAAGGGAAATTTAGTGTGATTGTCTGTGATCACTGGCATGTGCTCATACCCATTAGGAGACCTATTCAGCCCACTGACATTTGGTTCCTAGGAGAATAGGGTAGCTGCTCTCAAAACATTTTGAGTTTGCAGTGTTTTTTTCCTTCCCACTCCTACCCCCTCCCTCATGTTTTTTTTTTTTCAGGCAGAGGAGCAGATGTTCAAGATCAGAAAAGAGCTTGTACGGAGAGCTGCCATAGTGCAAAGAGATTGCTGTATTAGTAAGAAAATGTTATGTAACAAAAGCACTCCTCTTCCAGTTTGGTTAATTTTCTTACTTTCTCTGCCCTGGGCAATTGTAGGGGCTATGTAGAAAAGCAGTAATGTCATCTGCAGCTGCATCTATTGTGCAGAAGAAGTGAGCTTTAGATATTTCCCTCTAAACAACAGGTGCTTTCAGAGGGTCACAGGCCTGGCACCAAACCCACCACTGGCTTCAGGACTGGGTACGCTGCCGTATGGTTGTCACTTATCATCTAGCTTGCCCCTTCAGAATACAAAGAAACCCCCAAAATGTCTAGTTCTCTCTCAGAGATGACATTTGCAGTCTTAAGAACTGGTCTAACTGACAACAAAGATAAGAGTCAATGTAGGTATGCAGTGGGAACAGGTGGTGGCACTTGTATAGCTGGTGGCAGGGAAAAAAGAACAACTTACAGCCATGTGAGAGGTGAAGAAGAGATCTGTTAAGGTCAGGGCATTCAGTCCACTGGATGCAAGTAGGAAGTATGGGTTGATGTTCTGCATTTTCCTAAATGACAGCCTAGATGTTCTCAGAGGTCTCTATGGAGTATGAAATATCAGATTTGCTTTCTTTTCTGCAGAATTTGGATATAGGTCTCACTGAAACATCCTTTTCTCTGGGGTTTAATGAAACTGAGGTACAGTTGCTCTTTTGCCAAGATGAGTAGAACTACAGGATAGGATTGTGGGAAACAATCTCTGATAAACCCAACATCAGTCCTGAAGCTTACACAGGAAGAAAAAAAAAATTAATTTAAGTTTTAGTTAAACCACCAAAACCATCAAACAGCCTCTCTTCATTCTTCATATAGCCTCCTTGTTCTTGTTTAGTGTTAGACCCAAAGAGACCCATTTTTCTTTTCCACTCCTACCTCACCAGTTTTAATGATTTAGCCATTTCTTTCAACAAAAGAGAGTAAGTTGTGAAGGCCAAAACCAATGTGGCTAATCCCTACTTGTGTATTTTCTTCTTGTAGGCCTGCCAGATCTCGGTGCTTTGCCTAGAGACTTTCTCCCTTAGAACAGATTGCAAACCAACTTGTTTTCTTCTTGTATTTGCGTCAGTGAGATGTTTAGGGCTAGTCCCCAGAAAGGGTGGGGAGACAATCCAGGTGTGAAAAAGCATGCATGTATATGCTTGCAATTAAACTGTAACTACAGTTGCAGACAGCTTCTTTTAAGCTGCAGCTTTGTCACTACCTGGTTCCAAGTCTTCATTTGAGCGCTGATGAATTTTCAGGATTTACTTAGGTGCTGTTTTGCTGGACATTTGGTCCAGTAAGCAAAGAAACACAAGCATTTCTCACTTACGTGCAGCTGGGCATTTGCGTTTGTCTCTTCTCTTCATGGAAGGTCACAGCGGCCTGACACCACCCATCCTTCCCCTCTTATTTGGCACGATTTGGTTTTGCTTTTGGAAATATTTAAACCAGTTTTGATGTGAAGGTTTTATTTTTCATATATGCTTCCTTTTATCTCCTTTTTTCTTCTATGCTTGACAAAGGTTGGGTAAGACAGTTGAAATGAAAGAATAAGTTTTGAAAAAAAAGCTTTAACAAGTAAATGTTTTGGTGGATGAAAGAAGAATCAGCAATTACCTGAATGAAAGTGCTAGAGACATATAGCTGTTAGTAAAGTTCAACACAGTTAAGCATTTTAGATCCTTAGTAATGGCCAAAACTAGTGATCCAAGGGACAAAATGTAAATGGAAGGCTGCTCTGCAGTTACTTGGTTTAACTCCATCATTATATAAAAAAGGTATCTGGACCTTTGGGGATTACAGAAAGAGAGAGAGCTATGCTCTTACAAGTGAGGTAGCTTGACATACCATAATTTAATACATACCCAAGACAGATGGTGGAAGATGACTATGCCATTAACGTCCAGAGACAAAGTGCTGTGGAGGAGAATTAAGAGAAACACCTAGTGAAGAGCCCAAGATACCTCTGCAGTGTTTTCTCTTTATCTTAAACTCAACATCCAGAAACAGAAGGACATCCAGTCAGTGGTCAAGAGAAAAATGTGATCACAGTTTCTGCATGTTTTCTTGATACATTATGAAACACTCTTACAATGTTTCCAAAGGTCATTGGAAGAAAGGTCCTCTCTGCAAATATTAAGTATTTTCCATCTGGAAGAAAACACCACGGCAATAACAGAGAGATTCCTTAAACATAATGTGGTTTTCCACTGGAATCGCTTCTCATCTTCAGAGTACCACCTGTTGCATAAATACATTGCTACAAAGGTAACAACTAGGAATAATCTTTGAAAAAAAAATCCTTGTGTTCCCAAAGGCAAAATAGTTCTGTGGTGTGAAGATACGACTCTCACCTGACACAGTGCCATTAATTCAGCTGAAGAGAATTGCCTATGGGCAAACATCAAACTGTGATGGATTAGGTTATGGTTTTTTTCCACACAGGTGTCTCTGAGTAACTTTTCGTAAATCTTTGGAGATGAAAAATCAGGGAATAACTTAATCATGTTGTGTTATTAAAAAGATTTACTGAGCAGTACCAAGTGGATTAATTGGGTGGTCCTTAAAGAGCCTAAAATCTGGGGTTTTGCTGTGGTTATGAAATCTCTCTGCACAGAGGTGTTTGGGATTTTTTGTTTTTTCTTCTATTCCACCAGTTTTGGGGGTAATAATTCTGCAAAGAAGATATGTTGTTGGAGACTTATCATAATTTTTTATATTACTAGTAGCTGTCACACACTACATGCTACAACAAACGAAACTGATCTGTGCAGTGTCATGGATAATGGAATGGTGCTAATTAGAAGACAGCAAGAATTATATCAACCCTCTATGACTGTCACAAGCAAAACCACGGAGCAGCCTAGAGAATGGTTATAGAGTATCACAGTCTCAATATTGCCTAAAGGGGAAGTCTCATAAAGCTTCACTATAAAATTTATCTGACAGATTTCCAGGCAGTAATTAAAACTCTGATTTATATGTGTTTAATATCACTTCTTCTATTTTTTTTTTTCTTCAAAAGGCTCTTGGAAGCTTCTTGTTGCAGTGTCATTCTCTCTTTAGTGAAAATGGAGCCAAGTAGCTGTGAGGTCACAGCACTTTCTCAGCATTTACACTAGACGAGGTTTTGGGTTTGTTGCCTTTTTTTTTTTTAATTTTCACAGTATATTACAAACTACCTTCAACACACAATTCTTCACAGCAGTCCTGTCCAATGTGCAGGGTCATGCCTATACAAAAGGGTTAAACACTTTTTTTATTGTAGTGAGACGTGAAGAGTGACAAATTTAACACAGGTATCTGTGAAAAAATCCATGTGCATTTAGCACAGGTCTCTTGAGCTTTGAATGTCGGGTCATGCAGAGCAGTGAGATTGCCAGGCCATAAAAGAGGGGAGGGATGTGATGTCCAGCAGTCCACCTTCCAGTGAGGCTCATGCAGGGATCCCAGTCTTCTTCCAGGTATGGCTTAGCATCATGATGTCCATGCGAGCCCCTGAGCATGTGCAGCTTGGTTGGCCAGTGAACAGGGCCACTTTACTGTCCAAGGCACGCAAAGCTGTGGAGCAGGAGAGGAGATGCAACCTGAGGATGCAAGAAAGTGGCAGATAAACAGGCAGAACGAGGTGGAAACACCTCAGTGAGTCGCACTTGCCGCGGCACAGGCTTACAAATGTCACCCCTAAGGGTAAGAGGAGGGCTGTACTGGGAGACAGGCACTGTGACAGTGCATCTTTTCATGGCTTATTCAGCAGTAGCACAGAAATGCCGCTGGCTAACACACCTTGCAAGATCACAGAGTCCTAAATACTGTGCTATGACATCTCCAAGGCTTAAAACAGGAGAGGAAATGTATTCAGCAAGTCAAAGCAATGCAATTTTGGTGACTTCAAAGGAATGGTACTACCAAGCTGAAGCTGCAGCTTCCCTCCATACTTCTTGAGAAAACTGTCTTCCAAAACCCCGAATTTACAAAATCATTGCTAAAGGAGTCAAGAACAGAACAAAGAAAGGACTCATGTGGATGTTAGATATCTACTTCAAACTGTGATCATGGTCTTTTTCTGTTTTCCTACCTCTCACCAGGTGTCCTGGTTCAACACACATGTTCAGAGCATCCCAGAGCCTCACTGACAAGACTCTTGACTGATGCAACAGATCTCAAATAAAAGTGACATTGTGCTGGTGCATCTTCAAGGAAAGTCCCCTAACTTTTTAACAAGAAATTATAAACTGTGTTAAGCTTGTATTTTGTGTTACTACCAAGTGGCTAGATTTTTATTTCCATTGCCTCTTAATAATAATTAGATATTTTTGCAGGGAAAATTAAAAATTGCAATGTCCCTTTTCTTATTTTCTTCAAAGTATAACCTGGAACATGAACACGATTATCATGTCCACTTGTCATGTGGCTTTTTTTGAATACAGGGACAAACTCTAGAAACTCTTTTTTTTTTTTCTCTCACTGATTCATGCCTTGGTGATACCTCATCAGAGTGGTTCAGATTCTGTGCTGCTAACTTGCATTTCCAGTGCATCAAAGGCAATGCCAGAAAAAACAGAATTCCCAACCTGTGGAAGTCATTGAGTGCCTTGTTGTACAAGTGGAACATTAAAACTAATTCATATATGTCTTCAGATCAAATCCAGGGGGAATCACTCTGAAAAACAGGCCATGCTTAACTCCAAGGAGGCAATGTTTGTCTCTAAGCCACAGCTGATTAACAATCTCTACCTGGGTTTTGTGGAGGAATGACACAAGGGGAAACATTATCGCCTTCAGTATTATTCTCTCTCCATCTGTGACATGACCAAGACATCCTTGAATTGAGCCACAAGTTCCTTCTGGTAACATGTATTTTTTTTTGGTAAAATAGGGCATGACAATTAGTCATCTCCATCTTGCTTTCTTACCTGTAGCCTACAGGGCTACCAGTCTCCTCTCAAAGAACAGGGAACGTGAATGGGGAACCTTCTCTCTGTACAAGAAGCCACGGTCTTGTCTTGCCAAGAGGATGGCAGAGTCCTTCAGGCCCCTGTGGTCCTGTTGGTGACAGGTGAAAGTGGATCTGGATGATGGGCTGTTTTTGTCAGCTGCCTGCAAAGAGGAGAAAAGGCTGTTTGGGCAGCAGATGAGATGCAGACCAGGTGTCCACACACAGCTATTTCCAGAGGTAGCTGCAGTGGCTTATTTAAGAGTAGAGAAGAGAGCAAAGCTGGGGTTTCATCTCTGGCTGGCCATGAGGAACATGACACCCAACAGAAGAACATGTCCACATGCAACATGACGTTGGCCTTAGTGTTACCACCATGCGAGAGCATACATCTAGGCTTTAGGATTCCTTGGAGGGTTTTCTGTAAATGAGTTTCTGATAGTAACATGGAGTTTCCTGGCCTTTGGACCTCCAGGGAAAGTTTCTCAGGTCACTTCTTTCATTCCATGAGAACACTGGCAATTTTTTGGCAAAGTGAGATGAAAAAATTCTCATGTGTGGACCAAAAAACAAAGCTGTGTAAGGGTGCAATGATTTGTGAGTATGGTTAATCTTGGTGGAGGTAACCCTTATGACCAAACCTCTGACATTACTTTGAGGCAGAAGTGGTCCTTGGAGAGTATTATTGATCTCAGATAAAGATGACACTTTTTCATCTTGCTACTACGATTGTGATTATTTTTAGCCTACAACCCTCCAAAATCAAAACAGGAACGTGCAATTGTCCCCATCAACAAATGGCGACACGAAAACAAACAGAAGGACTTTTCCAGGCCAAAGGACATCATGTTAGACCAAATTTAATGATACTGATGTCCATGTAATAGGAAAGTTCCTGCCAAAGGTGGATGGAGCTTCTACATATGTACTCAGAAACTCCAGCTCATGCTAAATAAATTGACAAGAAATTACTGTTACTACTGACTTCTGAAGAAGTCTGGTAAATGGAAGGATGTTAGAACATCTCTGCTATGTTTATTATTCTCACTTGCGCTGAGGTCAGGTTCCATGGAGTGTAACAGAGATATAGCTCTCACCCACACATGGCAGCTGCTTGAAACTGTATAGCTGAGGTCAGTATTGTCTTTGTGACCCCCTTATTTGACTTGCCAGCAAGATGACTACATAGTTTGTGAAGCAGCTCCTGAAGTAGTACTCTTTTTGACCCAAATAAACAAAACTTGGTTAATCAGCCTAGTATGTTAAGATAAACTCAAATCGTGTGTCACAATATTGACACGCAAACCACAGATGTTCATACCCTGCTTCAGACACTTTTGCTGAGGAGCGGTAACCTTGGAAGAGGGACAGTACAGAGAGGAGAATTTCACAAATTCACCATCTAATTTTAACACACTGCTGCAGGAGAGTGAGAGCTCCTGCAGCTTTGGGGTTACACTGTTGCAGCTGAACTGATCCTCTGTCTTGATGATTTTGCATTTATGGTGCCAGCAGGCTTTATTTTGCGCTGGCGAAACACCAGGTCTTCCTGTAGTAAAACTGCCCCGTGATGGTGCTTCTGGAAGACAACCACAAAACCTAATCCCTTAATCCCACTTCAGAAAGCTGTTTTAAATGGGAAGCAGAGTTGTGTTCACTTCCGTACTCACTTGACCAATTCCGATCTCAGTTATGCCAGTGCAAATTGAAACACACACTATAACAGGGCAAAATTTACTCTTGTTCTGGCCCAGATACTGTAATTGCCATCTGTGTGTTAGGTGGCTCCATGCGACGCTGGTAGATGCATCAAAGACTCAAGAGACAACGTGTATCACATTACTGGTAAAAGCATGCACTGAATTAGGAGTTATCATTTTTAAATTTTTTTTTTCTCCTTCTCACTGACATAAAGGGACTATGCCACTTACCCACCCCAAGAGGGCCAACAGCATCCTGGCCTGTATCAGAAATGGTGTGTCCAGCAGGAGTAGGGAGGTGATCGTGCCCCTGTACTCGGCACTTGTGAAACTGCACCTTGAGTACAGTGTCCAGTTCTGGGCACCACAGTACGAGAAGGACATTCAGGTGCTGGAGTGGCTCCAGAGAAAGGCAATGAAGCTGGTGAGAGGTCTGGAAAACATGCCTTATGAAGAGCAGTTGAGGGAACTGGGGCTCTTTAGTTTGGAGAAGAGGAGACTGAGAAGAAACCTTATTGCTCTCTATAACTACCTAAAAGGAGGTTGTAGCGAGGCTGGTGTTGGTCTCTTCTCCCAAATTACTAATGATAGAATGAGAGGAAGTGGCCTTAAGTTGCAGCAGAGGAGGTTTAGATTAGATATTAGGAAGAAAATCTTTACTGAGAGTTGGGCACTGAGAATTGGTTGGGCGCTGGAACAAGCTGCCCACAGAGGTGGTGGAGTCACCATCCCCGGAGGTGTTTAAGAATGAGTAGCTGTAACACTAGAGGCTATGGTCTAGTGGCTAGAGAGATGTTAGGATGGAGGTTGGGCTTGATGATCCTGGTGGTCCTTTCCAATCATAATGATTCTATGATTCTGTTAAAGATTCACGTTCAGGATTATCTCTGCTTGCGTTGGAACAAATACTCAGATTTTTAGCACATGCTCTAATTTGTAAGCTGCTCTCAGATGGCTATTTCCTTACTTTTTTTTTCCCCTTAACCTATGTTCTATATTGTATAAACTATACGATAAACTCCATCGATGTGGATCCAGAATCATGACACTTCAAGTTATGCAAAGTGATGTTTGCAAACTCTATGCCCTGTATCTTGAATAAAGATTTTTGCCGTGGAGGATGTAATCTGTTCAGGGAAAAGACTTAGAATGTCTGGGTCCCATGCCAAAGTTGTACAGGAAAAAGTCTAGATAATATTTAAAATAAAAAGGGAAAAAGAGACAATCAAAACTTCACTTTCTTGGTCTTAGAAATGAGCAGGAACAAAATCTTTGTCTTCAATCTCACCACTTTGGCATAGGTGACATTCATATAGTAAATTTCCCTTCTACTCTGTGTGCCTTTTTCGTTCTGTATGCAGAGCTCCTGCTGCTCACTATGTGTGTTGGGTACCATGGAAAGGCAGAGAAAAACTAGAAAGTCTCTAGAGATAATAAGGAAATACTTGCTACGGTTCATAATGGCTTGACCAAAACAGTTATGATATTAAATAGTGTTTATAAAGCGTATTTAAGTCCTTGGCTGAAATGAAAAGTCATTATCATTAATATTCCTGTGTTTTCTTATGAGGCTATAAATTTTAATCTTAAATATAGGTGCTTTTATAATTTTTTTTTCAGAAATAATAGTTTTTTCCTTTTTTTTTCTTCTCCTGTGGAACAGGTACTTTTTGCAAAGGAGTTTCCAGCTGAGGCAGGAGATACTACACACTGCTGCTGAAGCAACTTAATGCTAAAATTGCCTGTGGCTTGACAGGACTCCATGTAGGTGAGTTTTTGAGCTCAGGAAGGACCTGAGAGCTGATACCTTGCTTCCAGTAATGTACATTTGGTTTTACTATGTTTATTGTTTTAACTCCATTAGGTAGGATTAATTTTACCTTATTCTTTCCATCAAAACTGGTAAAACACATTATCTCCTGATAGCAACTGGAAATCGTTTTCACCTAATTTAAAGCCACATCTTAGACTATGAGGAATCTCTTCCTTTCAAAGTGTCTTTTTTAAGGCAGGTGGATTCCAACCTAAGAGTTTTAAATAAGGTTATTATTTGGATTAGTGATACAAAATGGTTTCATAACTGCTTTCCGCAAGGCAAAATACACAATGTCATGGAAAATAGCACTTGTTAATACTAAAGACCAGAGCTGATCAAACAGAAGGAAGAAGAGTGCTGTGACTAAACTGGAAGTAATCCCAACACTGTGATGCGACCTAACACAGGATCAGATTGCTAGAAATGGGATAAAAACTTTTGGTTCACTCTGTTGACTTGCGATTGCTTGGGTTTTTCCTTGTGAAATGACATGTTTTGTCTTATTTATGTGTGCTAAAATATGGGTCTTTCACTACTGCTTTTTATATGCCCTTTGTGGACAATGTGATTTCAATGTGACAGAAGGGTTACTAATACAGGTCTGGTCTAGGAGTGAAAACGTGTAATTTTTCCACCAAAGTAACGCCGCATTTTATCAAGAGGTGGTTGCGGCATGGAACAATATTCCACAGATTTATGTTTGCACTATTTAGCCCTGATGACAGTAGTATCAGTACAGAACCATACATGGAGATTTGCAGAATCACTTATAAATTTTATTTTGGCCACAGATGGTCATTTTATTTACATTAATTATCCAAAATCCAGACAAGGACTAGTGTGTCCTACCCTACCCTACCCTACCCTACCCTACCCTACCCTACCCTACCCTACCCCACCCTACCCTACCCTATCCTACCCTATCCTATCCTATCCTATCCTATCCCACTTCCCATGCAATGAGGAACTCCTGAAAAGTGTTACTAGCCTGCTTTTAATCCCTAGCAGATAACCAAAAATTCTTAGTCTGATTTTGTAACAAAAGGACACAGCGAAAACAGAGAATGATCAAAATTAACCATTTGCAACAGTTTTCCTTGCTAATAATAATTTTCAAGTAATGTCAAATGTAAATCTGAAATTTATGTGTGACCAGGCAATGGCAGATTTGTGAAAATGAAAAACAATTGTCGGCAAAAATTTTGGCATTTTTTCATTGAAAAATAGTTTTATAAAATCAAGAAAGATATTAGTAAAAAACATCAATAGTTACACTTTTTATTTGCATATTTTTTCATTATTTTATCAGAAGTGGTAAGCAGCTTTTGTTTAATTATTGTTTTGTACTTTTTTCTTGAAAACTGATTTTTTATGACATGACAAATGATTTTTAGTAAGCACGTTAGCAATAAATATTTTAAAGTCACATCTTTTTACAAGTCCTATAAAATGTTGATTAAAATATCCAAGTAACATGCAACAACTGAAGTTAGATCCTCTCCTAATTCTACAAAAGGATGTATATGCTATCTTCTCTAAAAATTATACTTTGCTACCTATTTTCATGGTTTTATTTTTACAATGTATTTAACCAGCTCTGTAAAGCACAATAAAACAAGTGAAAAATCTCTCAATATTGCATAGTAAGTAGAAAAAGCACATGTATGCGTATTTATTCTGTGTATGCAATCCTGTCATTTGTTGTCACGTGAAATACAGAATATTTGATTTTTTGTAGAAGGATGAATATATTAATACAGATATGAATCCATTTGCAGCTTAGTAATTTCCCAAGATTTTTAAGTGCGAGAACTTCAAATACAGATTAACAAATGGGTATTTAAATATTTAAAGACAGGAGGGCTTTTTAAAAGTGCTGAGAATATTACATTTGCCAGGTATGACAGTGCTTGCTCCTAACCTTAGGAAATAAAGTTACTTATCAAGACAAATAAAGTTTGTAAAACCAACTTTTGGCCTTGTTCTTTGTCCATAAATCAGTGTTATACTCACTTCAACACTTTGAATGACCATCTCCTTCAAACAAAACTAAAGTAATGGACTCAGAACCTGACCATTGTCATGGGAAAACAGTATAAAACCCTTCTTCATGCTTTTATCACCACTGTCATTAACTATTGGTATGCATAAGAGCACATAATGCACACTAAGCACTGTCTTCTCTTTATTCCAGAGCAAATTATAATCATCTGAAGAGGAAAACATCCAAAGCTGCTTCTACCTCTACCTTGCTCTAAATACGTGGGCTTCATGAGGGTGGTGTTCAGTAAGACAACGCATCAGTTTCCCTGCTGAAGAAAGATGCCGTTTAAAGAAATCAGCCTTATTATGTCCCAATGACAAGCATAATTAAGAATGTCTGTCTCTGAAAGGCATAAGAATAGAGGGAAAGCTTTTGTTCACCTGAGCACACTACCATCCTTGACCCATCCAAGTAATTTAAGCCCCGGCTGAATTGGACAAGGACAGGTGTAATTGGGCCCGTCTCGGCTGCTTCCAACCTTGCAATTACCCTAATAAGGTTGTCTGTGGAGGGGTCAGTAGCTAGCGGCCAGTTTGGCTGGAGCCTTCTCTAGCTGTCAACAGAAGGAGAACAAGGAGTCCATTGGGTCACAGCGCAAGACGAAATGAATGCTGGTAATTGATCTAGTGACAACAGCGTCTGTCCTGAGATGAGAGAAATGGGCAGCTGGAATAAAAAACTTGATGCCAAAAAAAAACCTCCATCCAAAAAAAAAGTCCACAAAGAACTTGTATGTTTCTGAAGGTGTGGCAAAGGAAGTTGTTACACGGGTTTTAAAGGGCATGCAGTCATGTGGACATTAAACATGGACATTTTGTTCAGCTCTGCACAACAATATTACGTTCAATTATGTGAAATGAAGAAAACAGGCCTTTCCATGAGCTTTTAACTCTGTTCTTTCAACCTACTCCCTCCCCAGATACTCAAAGGCATTTGCAGCCCGTAGGTAAGGATCCGTAGGTAATGTTGACAGATGGGCAATTATGTTCTCTTGGATCTTTCTAGGAAGGTTCTGGATCTACCCTTGAAATGTTTTCCTAATTATTGGTGTGATTCAGTGTGCATATTCTGAGCTTCATTATTTCAGGTGGGCTAGAATGTAATTTTAACACATCCTTCCATCTCTCTGTTCTTGTGACAGTTTTTAATTAAACGTACTCTTTAATCAATTAAGTGGCAGCTGCAAGTAATGTGTTAGTGCTCTGAATGTCTCTTTAGAAATATCCAAAATTTCAGAAAATGCAAGTTCAGATACCAGCAGGGAAGAAACTGTCTTTCATCCTTCTTTTGAATTCTGTGAAGTTTCCTGCCTGGGCCTACACATCAGTATCTTGCCTAGACATAAGAGACAGACTTTCAAAAACAATCCATCCCTCCTCCCTTTTCTATCTGAATGGCAATTCAGGATAATAGAAATACTAGTAATAATAAATATCAAAACTGGAGTTAGATATTGCAGTGTTAATGACTGAAAATCCCTGTTTATTGCTGGCAGAACATACATGTTTGGAAATGGAAAGGGCGTTGATGAAGACCACTAGATGATATTTAAGAAGTCCCTTCCAACCATTCTATGATTCTATGGCTAGCTCAGCTGTAGACAGTGAAACTTGAAGGACTAAGATATCTTGGCAGATTCCTGCCTGTGACTTGTGCATGTCCAAGCTCGGAGTCTGTGGCGTGGTCAGAAAGAAGATTGACCTAGTTCTCACTTAGGAATGAACCTAAAGAAGCTAAGTGTCTTTGCATGGCACATGAAAACATGTTTGCAGGAACAGAGAATGAGACCAGTTTTCACGTCTTTTGCCATTGCACTCTGCATGGAGGTCCACAACCCCCAAAATGTTTAGATCTTACACCACTTCTCGCACACACATTTCTAGCAGGATGGCAAATTACAATGATATGGACTGTAAGCTCCTATTTTGTAACCACTTGAATTTAATAACCACACAAAGTCTCTGTGAGCTCAGTACCAGTGGTGTTGATGTCATGTAGCTGGTGATCTGCCTGTCAGGGAGGTCACCATGCAAGATATCCACTTGGGAAACTGGACAGGCTTGCTTTGAGAGGACATCATGGCTCCATGGACCCTATAGCCACCATTCTTCTGCCAAAAGGAGTGTATGATAATAATAACAATACAAATTCTTGGCTTGTAGTAGTATTTTTCTTTTTCTCATCTTTATTCCAAAATGCCAAGGAAGTTAGAGAGAACGCTGCCTACCAGAATGATGGATTTATGACTACCGTTGATGCCTTTTTTCCTTTTGTGAATCAGAAGTTTTTTAAAAAAGGTGTATGCCTCCTGCATTAACAGAGTGCATCAGGATCTAATGCACATGTTGATGCCCATGCTGAGCTCCATTCAGAAACCAAGTGCTTGTCCACTAGTACAAAGCCCCACATACTACTCAGATATCAACATCCATTGGATGCATTAAACATACTAACTGTAGTCTCTTTTACTTATCGAACACGTCTGGGAAAGAAGTAATTTTCAGGACTCAATCTCTTCCTATGTTGTGTTTTCATTTTTCAGACATTCTACTCAAAAAATTTCACTCAGATGCTCTTTCTTCATCTAAACCATTGTTTTATTTCAGGGTACAGACCAGATTTAGAGACCAATCATATTTTGAGGTGACACATTTAACTTATACCTTCTGGTACAGTAAATTAATTGAATCAACTTTTCTGGACATAAAGAATATATGTGCTGGTGCAATCATGTAGCAAGAGCTTAGACTGAGATATGCAGAACTTGTCTATGAAAGTGGGCACCCAGTATAAACCTCCCTCGGAGTTTTGATTTTTTATTGAAGTCATTTGAAAATGAACTGAATTTACACGTAAGGTTTTCTGTCTATATGTTCAGAGAGCTTTCAAAAATTTAAGGCAGTGTCCTGAAATCTACACTTGAATGAGGAAAAATGTTTGCAAAAAAGATCCAAGAATGGGAAAAACTATTTACCTTGCCGAAGATGCTACCTTAACAATTAAAAACCTGTAGTAAAAAATAAAAATAAAAATAAGAACAGTGAACGATTTAATGTTTTGCCAAAAATATTATGAAACAGGGAAACCAAAAACAGAATTATCAGAAATCAAAGAATACGGAAACAAAACCAATTCAGATTTAGAAAGAGCCATTGAAGTCAAACCATATGAACATTGAAGTGGATTGTCTTTCACTCTTCAGGAATATGCAGGCTATGTCCCAAAGTGGTCACGGTGTGTAATGAACACTGCTCCGGCAAACTGCAGTCTCTGGGGAGCCCAACCATGGGCACTGGCATTTAAGCACTGGGTCTACTTTTTACTTTTTGTTTTCTCTGCATTTCACTTTTCCCACTGGATATCAAACTGTTTTCCTCCACTTTTTGTGAACTTTTCTCATTAGGTTAGAAGTCTTCTGACAAAGAGATCATCTGTTATGTGCTTCTGCTGTGCCTCAGGCAAAAGGACTCAATATCTTGGTCAAAGCTTTTACAGTTGCTGTAAGAGCAATATAACTGAATCCCACATGGAAATTACTTAAGGGACATACTGGTCTTGTATGTGACACATTTGACTGCCAATGTATTTACAATGATGAGAAATGGTCATGATGTCTCTCACTTTTCCCTTGGCCTATGTTCAGAATTTTCCAAAACAACTAAAACTGATCTATTAAACCACTAATGAATAAGAAAGAATAATTTTAACAGAGAAACATCTAAATTGCTTTTCCTCACTTACTTTTTTTAGTAGAAGACATATAATGGAGCTATTGAATAGGGATTAAATAATCAGATTTATTATCCTTATACTTATAAAAACCCAACAGTACCAATCTCACTTTGTACCCACTACTCATTCATGCTAAATATACTTAATTTGTTTGGGGAATCATTATTTGTTCTTTGGGGAAGTCTAAAAATAGAAACCCAAGCAAAATGACTATAACAACCAAAACTGGATGACAGAAGACTTCAGGTAGGCCTTTCTGTTCCTTTATACTGTCTTCAGAGAAATTAGTGTAATTCGGATTAATGACATCACTTATTTGGAGAAATAACGTCACTTAGTAAAGCTACAGTTTAACACATTTCATTTTCTCTTCAATTATTTAAGAAGTTAGAATATTATCAAAATCACTGGAAAATTTCTCCTTAAAATCAACAGGAGATGGGTTAGATATTGTGTACTGTGTGTACCATAAAGACACAACCGTCTCTCAATTTGTGACATTAGGTTAAATCTGCTATCACTTCTGTCCCTTCTAAATCCCTTCATAACTGCACAGCAGGTAGAGGTAGTCCAGGCTTCTGGACTTAAAAATTCTCGTCTTATTTATGATCCTACCTAAAAATTAATTAAAAAGCAGTTCTAAGATTGCTGAGAAGCAATGGAAAAAGAACCCGGTTGTATAAGGGAGAATTTACACACAGACCCAGACTTGCTCTGTCCATACGAGCCAGTCAGAAAGAATCCAGACCTGGCTCCGAATCTGAATCAGCATGCCTCTGACTGCAGCATAGTCATCCTACTGCTTGTACCAGTTCTGGTTATGCTGGAGTTTTACCAGTGAAGCTTTGGTCACCTACATGTATCCACATAAAACTCCTCTTGGTTTTCACACCCTTGTTTGTACATGTATTGCAATCAAAAAGTCCTTTTCCCTCATTCAGATTGCAGATTGGCTGGTTCTTGCCCCTTGAGCAGCTACTCAAACTTGTGTTTTATCTTCATTGTTCCGTGGGAGGTCCTCTCCACCATTATTTATTACCTGCTGATGACAGAATGATTGGTTTCCTCCTGGGCTTTTCCAAGGTTCCCCTTCCTAAATGTTATTGGAAATATTCCAACAATATTTTTTTTTTTCCTCAGAACCTGCTGATTTTTCAACATTTATATGGTTTGGGGAATTGAAGTGGGGTTCTCCTAATCTACTTTTAGGAGGGTAGGATTCACAGATCGAGGCATCTGTTTGTAGGTTTGGGCATGCAGGTGTCTCCAGGCAAGTTAAATATTTGGGCAATGCAGATCCAGACTGCACAATTGGTGGAGCCTACAGGACGATGGCACCATAGGTGTCTACTCCTTGCTCTTTCTGATCTCACTGCAGACATTTCAGGGATAAGAGGGAGCCTAAGAGCCCCACGATGGCAGCCTGAAGCCACCTACCTCCCTGACATTTCGCTTCAGCTCCATCTGAGACATAGCAATGACTGTTGCTCATTTGAGTGTACTGGATTAAAATAAACAGTCTCCACCAACCTAAAGCATGTAACTGCTTAATAATACCTTAGTAAGTCCTTCTGGCTCTCTCAGTTGAAATTTGAAAATTACAGATAATTACAAGCAGCACAAAATGAGTCTTATAACAGGAAATGCTGGACAGTATTAATAATAGGTTTCATTAACAGATCCACCTATAGTATATGTGACAGCTGCATTAGGAAAAAAACCCCCACAGAAGATTAAACACTCAGCATTACAGGTATTAGGTAAGCAAATTGTCCACAAAACCATGCAAGAATCTTTCGGCTTTTTAAAACCCCCAATAGTCTCATGGGAAAGTCATATGCACGCTAATGTTATGTACACAGATTGTTACAAAATATTGTAAATCAGAAAAATAAGCTAAGATCCGAGTTTGCAAAGTACGGCAGAGCTCTACCCAAGGTGAATATATTATTTTTCTATACAGTGGCTATGAAGGTACCTCATAGACTTCAGTAAAGAATGGGTACCTAAGTAAACACCATAGTGAAAGGAGATTGCTTTAAAAAGAAAGAGCTGTCTGATCAGACCAAATCCATCAAAAACATGGTTTTGTCTGTTCTTTGGATTTGCACAATCCACAGAACCAGAGTTTCTCTGCTTCTCTCTTTGCTTGTTAAAAGTTGTGGCTGTACCTGTTTCTCTTGGATAGGCAATACATGGGGTCCATATGTTTGTCAGTGCCCATTGTTGAGCAACAAGCATGATCTTGTGGGCTTTTTGCAAATAGTTCCCTAAGACTCAGCATCCCACCATCAAGAATGCTTTAGATTTTCAACACCTTCTTCTTCCACTATAGAGATTAATCACAGGAAGAAAATACTTTGGGACACAGGTTATTTTGCTTGATAGGGGGTTTGGACCCTTCCAACCTCTATCAGTCTGTGATTCTGTGATGAATGTGCAGCTGCTTGCAGAATTGAGCCTTCATCTTATACACACCACTACTTTTATTCTGAATTGTTCTCCTTTACATCCCTGTGGTTGCGTGGGTCAGAGACTAGGTGGACGTGCCCATGTTTTCAATTTGCTGAAAGAAACTGCTGTGAAGAAGACTATGTCAGCCATAAACGGTGGATATACAATGAATGGAGAACACTCAGCAAGAGCACTGTGTATATGTTTGATTTTGCTGCATGTGAGGTTTATAACTCACTCAAGGCTCTGCATCTCACTAGTTCTGGGTGGATCTTTCCCATCAGGAGAATCTGCCTTCACTTCATGATGTTTTTGGTCAATCTGATTTAATAATAACTGGATGCAACAAAACTGATGACATGTGGAAGTCCATAGGCAAACCTGGCAGGATTATTCAGATAGTACAAAGGGGCTGGTAGGGTGCTCTCTTACTCCTCATTAGTCTGAGAGACAAATAAGTGAAATTTGGAATCTCTTAATAATGCTTGACATATCAGCCAGAAACAGAACATAACACAGTCTTGGCCAGGACTCAAAGATCTGGACCATTTCTGCCCAAGTTTCTCTATTTCAATCTAGAAGAAAAGCAAAACACAGACATGATATTAAAGAGACAATGAACAAACAAAGCCCAGCAACAGCAGCATGTAAAGAAAGGTGTGGAGGAATTGTAAGTGGCAGAAACAACCACCTGTAGATGTCATTTCAGAGGTCTGAGGGCACTGTCCACAGATGGCAGAGCCACGAGTGGCCAGAACTTCCCACACCTCATCCTGACCTGCAGGAGTCAGTTGACAGAGCATAGTGAAAAGAAATTAACCACTGCGGAAAAGGAAAGATTAATCCATGTAAATCTGAAGGATGGATGTTGCTTTGATGGGAAGAAAGTGAATAACCCAGGGTGCATCATGGGCTAAGAGATTTTTAATCTATGGGTGTGTTTCCTTTATGGGCATGATTTTCCCCTTCAGGCATGAGCCCATTGTTTACACCTTGGTCAGTCAAGGAAATGATGAAATACTGAAACGTGGACTTGCATTGGCATGAAAGATGCAATGAACTCAGTCTGTACTTTTGTCAAACAAAAGGCTGAGCTATGATTTGATTTCAGCCTGTATACGCCTACGTGGCCTAAGGATACATTTGACGATAGTTTTCTTAGGCCAGAAGTCTAAAAAACATCCAATAAACAAAAATAGGAGACAAAAAATTTCAGATGGAAAAGAAGTTTTAAGCATGAAGCCAATTAACAATCAGAATCACAGAATTATTGAGGCTGGAATAGACCTCCAAGATCATGAAGTCCAGCCTATGACCCAACACCACGACATCAGCTAGACCATGTCACTGAGTGCCACATCCAATCTTTCCTTAAACACCTTCAGGGATGGGGCCTCCACCACCTCCCTGGGAAGTCCATTCCAGAACAGCAAATTGATGCTTTAAAAAAAGTTTTTCCCCTATTGCTGGACAGTTAAATATGAAGACTGAATATTTTTCCCCTGAAGGGTATGCTTACCTTCAAACCGGGTGTTTGAAGGTAGGCCTGGGCTATGTGGTAAGTCTAGCTACTCAAAAAACCTTCAGCAACTTTCTTCTCTGAGGGGGTGTCTCTTAATCTAGAGCGGTACAAGAGTGGTACAACTTCTGTAGTTTTCCTTTTTCTTTTTCTTTCCCTGTTTCTACAGGAAGCAGAGATAGTGAATAATACCAAGCATGCCTGAACCTCGTCCTCCATCATCCTCCCTGATTATGTGTTTTTCAAAGGGCTATAATGAAGTGCCAGAATCAAGGAGAAAAGTTTGAAAACTTCAAGTAGTGTACCTTCTCTCTGACACACAATCATTCCTGACCAGCATCTGGACTGGTCTGAAAACCAGGCTATGCATATGGAGGTGAATGAACAAAATTACCTACAGCTAGCTTAGAGAGGATAAGACTTCTTTTAAAAATATTTATATATATATATATGTATATAATATTTCAATTGCCCAGAGCTTATTGTCAGATCCATATTGGGTCTCTTTCATTTTCATTCTCATTGCACACATTAGATCAACCCTTTCACCTGGATGTGCTGACACACCCGGGGGAGGGATATGCCGAGGGCTGGAGATGGCAGAGGAGACCTGCCTGCAGCCTGGCAGGGTCCAGTGTAAACACCCACTGAGCCATCCCCTGCAGCTTGCTTTGGTTTGCTTTTCATCTCCACCATGGACCTACTGTACGATCATGAGAGCACTAATCTCTCTATATCTCACATCTCCAGATGTCCCATGGAGATGACAATATCTCCTTGCATTTCCTTAGTCCATGGATGATCTTCTGTGTGAGTGTATATAACCCCTGGCGTAAAATATAACGGTAATGGTGCTGGCGTTCTGACTTTATGGAAAGGCACATGTGGGTTTCTCAGCAACATGATGACTTGAAGACTGCTTTCTCCGGAATCCCTTCAAGGCTCTTCATGCTAACAGCATAACTGTACAAACAGCTTAGGAGTGAGCACGCACTGAATTACAACCTCCTCCTACAGAAACCGAGTTCCCTTTTGAAAGAAGCTGTTCGTTTTGCTGCTGAGCTAACATGATTAAACAAGACAGGTCTGGCAGGGCTCTTCCACATTGTTCAAGTCTTGAACAAAAGGTGTAATTTTCCTATTTCTTACAACTCCAAACAGCCTCCTTATAGAATGGCAATTATGCACAGGCAGCGTAACTCAAGATCTTTCCAATGTTTATATCTCCACACGAAGCATACGTTTACATGGCAACAGCATGGGACAAGACATGTCTTTTAATTTTACTATCATAATTCAAAGCAAGGCCCTGCCAAAAAAACACTGGAGCTGATTACCAAGTGTGACTACGATCGGATCATTTAACAATTTGAGTTTCCACACCTTTTGTGTGAGGCTGGGCTTTGTTTTACTTTAAACAGTAATTGCATTCTAATTTCATAATATGGGTCGTGGTTGCTTCATCTCTCTGTGCCTTCAAGGAAAAGAAAAGGTGCACAGAACACAACAAACTTTTTTTAATTAATTTTTTTTAAATGAGCTAATAAATGTTTACCTGCTTCACAGGTGTGCTTGCTGTAAAGTGACTTAATTATCATTCCCACAGTCCCCAAAAGAAAGATCACAAAGGGATTATACATTGGTATTATCCCCAGTAATAATGAATTACATTTTTATAAAGAACAGAGTTAACAAATCATTTTTAGAAAGAAAAGATTGGCAGAGGTTTACAGATAAAATGTGTTAAAGAAGGAGTTAGGATGTAATGGCTTTTAATTCAGGCAGAATTTCAAAACAAACTGAGCAGAAATGGATGATTACAAACAGACTTGGACTCCGTCCTGCACAATACTTGAATTTTCCTTCAAAGCTCCCCCAATGAACAACGGAGAAAAGGGGGGCACCTCTCACCTCCCAGTAGGTTACATCCAGATCTTGTTGGAGACCTTTAAACTTTCTTCTCATCCAGAGCACTTAGCTCCATGCTTTAGTTGGAGTGGCAGGATTGTACTAGTTTACCAGGTAACATAACGTGTGACAGGTCACAGCATGTCTCAGTTGGTCTAGGTTCCATTGGATTACTCATCCTCATCTCCAACACGGCAGCAACGGTTCCCACAAATCTTCAGTCCCAGGTACGTCAGACAGATCTAGTCAACCAGCTCCTACCTTCATCCCTAAGCACAACCTGAAGGTGCTGACAAGAGGAAAATGGGCACTAGGGGCCTAATGTGTGTCTAATACATAATATGTGATGCTTCCATTGCCATAGGTTTCAGACTAGGTTTAGTACTGAGTCCTTTCCTAGAAAGTGTAGGAAGTCACATTGTCTGAAACTAGAGTCGAGATAACTCTTATTTAAAACATAAAGGAAAGTAATTTCAAAACTTTATAACATTTATGTTAAAGGATGTAGACTCCTTTAGGGAACTATAGTCCTGATCTCATTTTTGCCACCAATTTCTCACTTTATCTCAAACACTTGCCACTTCTATAGCTTCTGCAGTCTCTGCAGGTACCAAACAAAAAGCAGTATTTTTTCTGTACTGGTCTCTGCCACAAACTTCATCTGAGGCAGTCTGTGTGTGTTTTCCCCCAGCAGACATAGCCATACTTCTATCTGGGGTATAACCCTAACATCCAGAATGTCTGGAAATCAGGTAAAACCACACCTCATAATGGACCCATCCTTCATGCTGCCAGCTGATCTCCCCTTTTGCAAATGCTTGCAGAAGGATTTAGATCCTGAAGGCTACTGTTGACGTCTTGGAGTAGCAACCATCCTTGCCTGCATTCACATGTGTAAGTTAAATGCCTACTATGTCAACTGGACAGATGTGTCATGAATTTCCTCTAACGTGGTGTACTTTTCCTTTTGCAGGACACAGTGGGCTGACGTTTCTACGTAATAGCTTCCTGCAGCCATTTCTGTGTACACATATAAGTAGAGATCATGCATGGGGGCTTGTTTCACTCAGGGCTGCACAGCTCACAAAATGTGCTTTATGGAGTGTATTGGTATGATTTAAGAGTTAGTAGTTCTTCTTACAACATGTTCTATGACCATTTTCATTAACAATATGCCTTAGCCATTTTACAACATTGTTTGGTTGCACTTCAAAGGGCTTTTAAGTTACCATCTCCCTAATCCTTCACAGGGCATGACAGGGGAGGTAGCTATGCACAGTCATCTTCTCTTACAAATCAGCAAGAGGTGCTTATGTGAGTTTCCCACAGTACAGGAGGGGCAGTGTCAAATTTAGGATTAGGATTTCAAAACATCTAGGACCTTCTTTCTTGTGAAGGCCTGTAAACATCTATGAAAACATTGATGCTGTAAAGTGTCCATTTTCCAGACCAGAGAAGGGCCAGCATTTGCAGCCTGACCAGAGCCATCTAGCCAAGACCCTATTTGATGTAATGAGCCTGCTTGTGCCCCTTTGTAGTCAACAAGGAAATGATGCTTCTGAGCATCATTTAAAGCATGCAACAAGCCTCTCCTTTGAATCATGCCCTTCTTTTCCTCTTGTCTATGCAGACAGTTTGCAGTTTTAATCTTTGTAGTGTAGCTCTATAAAAACGGGTAGCATAAATACCTTCTCTAATGCTGCATGATGAAATGCAATCATTTGCCTTCACCCATTGCACAATGCTCATGCCAGCCTTGATCCATCGATTTGTAAACAGAAGGTATCAACCAACTATTCTCGTTGGAAGTTGGATATTTCTGTTTCTTCATCAGTTTTCCATCTGCCAGTAATTCAAACAGCTAGAATGAGCCTGGCTTTCATTTGCCAAATCCTCCAAGCAACTTCATGTAGCTTTACAGTCTGTCAATAATTACACTGTGAAAAATTACAAAATAGCAGAAATTTGTTCCCAGTTTTAAATTCACCATGGAACTGAACTCAATTTTCCTTCCATTTGATAGTTTTAATAGTATTTTTGCTGTTGTTTTTCCCTTGTTCTGGGCTTTGACATTCTTGGGTCATAGAAAGCAACCAAATGAAAAAGAGTTTGTGTATGCATTGTAATTGCATGGAGTGCAATGTTTTATGATTTGAAGAGAGTTAACATCAAATTAACACTCATCAGTACTGGAAGAGAGATCTCTATGGATATCTCAATGGTATTTTCCTTTCAAAAGGCTAAAACTTCCAGAAAATTACCCATTTGGGGGTAAATATCCTGTCTGACAGCAGCTACTTCCTTGTCTCTAGCTGCAGCTCAGCATTTTCCCAGTTGTTGTCAGCTATACCTGAGAAATAAGAGAAAAAAACCAGACTGAACAAGGCATGGCCATATTGTGTACTTGTTATGATGGGAATGCCTTTTGGCTCTGACTTTGCACATAGCATCTAGGTCTTTACATCCCAATGTGTCACAAGATAAGCAAACAAATGAAAGACAGAGAAAGGGGAAAGGGCATATCATCACTTTTTTTCCTTTAGCTGTCTAAATAGTCGTTCAGTATCACTTACACTAAGTCAGATTTCTTCTAGACGTTCGAGAGAGAGAGAGAGAGGCACTTCTAGAGACTGATTCTAGCCTCTTGTCATAGGCATCTATGTGTGGCTGAGAAGACTACCTATGGATGGCTGTAAAATAGGAAGATTAATCCCACCCTGAGTGACTTGCCAAGGTCATTCAGGAAACTGGCAGCAGAGCAGGAATGCAACTGTGATGGACAGTGTCCCAGTCCAGAGCCTGACTCAAAACGTACATCTCCCATGCTCTCCAAGCAGAGATAGCAAATCCTTCTTCACAAGAATATCACAAAAATTAAATTCCACATCCATTTTATCATCACTGTCCTCCAGATGAAGATAGAGTTGTTGGATCAGTAAACTGAGGTAGACAGTGAATCCTCCTTACCATTGGCATGAAGGGAATAAGTGATGGATTGGCAAGAAACTTAATTTCTCCTTTTTGTCCTATGCTCCTATCTATTGACACAAATTGTTTCCCCATAGCTCAGCTTAGTCTTAACCTGTAAATTTGGTGAATAGTCAGTTTACCTGCTTTCCAGATAAGTGCTATAGAATATCTGAAACATCTACACAGGACCAGTCGAAATGGTACAAAAATCCAGGGAAGACCCTCACCTTTCTGGAGGAGCAATGAAAAGACAGGCAGGACTTCATAAGGCATTTCAGTTGGGAATAGAAGTGATTAGGCAATGGAAAGGGTGGGCTACAGCTCCCATAATAATTAATGGAGATCTGATGCTTAATTCAGATGTCTAAGCATAGCTGTTATTCTAGTACTAATTCAATGCTACACAGCTCAGTTTGAAAAACCTTTACGTTATCATGCTGCAAGAGATTAAAACCATTATGATATTACAATACCTTTTTCTATGTCATGATAGGCCGGATAAACTGTGTTGATGTTGCTCTTTAGTTAAAGCAGGAATCCATTCAGGGAAGATCCATGCTTATACGCTTTGCAAGCGCCTCTTCCAAGATGATCACAATGACCCTTTTTGGCCTCTGTATGTATCTATTCCATCACCGGGCTACAAATTTTACAAGGCAGAAAGACAAAGAGACAAAAAAAAAAAAAAAAGAAAAATTTACATTGTAACTGCATTGCATAACTAGCAATCATTGTAATAGAATTACTGACATTATGGACTGCTAAAGGAACAGTTAGTAGCTTGTCTCAGTTGTCTGTAATTTACTCTATGTCTATTTAGCCTTGATGTACAACCTAGGTCAATTGCTGTGCCACTTCCCTATCTTCCTACTTCTGAGTTATAGAGAGAACCGTCTGCCTCATGAATGACTATCTCTCCTGGTCAAGCTTGTCTCTCACACTGTTCGGCAGTGCCATGCGTTAATAGATAGTGCTGAACAGTTAATATCACCAGCTAATTGGCAAAGCACATGTAAAGCAGATGTATTTAAATATAGAACGTGGAGGCTGAAGGAGTAACTGAAATGCATAAGTGATAAGGATTTATTATTAGAACAGATTAATGAGCCCACCTTTTTTTTCCTCCACTCCTTCAACTCCCATACTTTTTGCTGGCCAAGTGTATTTTTAATTCTTCCCTTTCAGGAAGATTATATTCCACTGTTGAGAAAATTGTCATGGAGAATTTTGTGTTGGCTGTATGGCAGCACCTGGAAAGCCAAACCACTTATACTGTGTACTGAGTGTGTGGCTTTTGTGGATACTCAGGTTTGTGGTAAAACGGTAACAACTGCTTTATAAAATGTAGATGAAGAAGGGATATCTTAAGGGAGGGAGAGAGGCCGAGATGTGTATTTATTCTAATGTGGATCAGTTCTTTCAAAGACCTACAATGTTAAACCAGAATATCCTACTGCCTTTAAAAGACCTCTGGCTCATATCTCAGCCCTCTGCTCAGTGTCGCCTACTTGAAGGCAGCTTTCTGCTCTCTTTACTGTGAGACCTCTCAGTGCTCCAGGCCAGCCTCCTCCTTGAGTCCAGGCTGCAGTGGAAGCAGAGGTGTTTTTGGATGTATCCTCACTCCAAAACTTAGTTCCCATGGAAACTTCCAAGCCTGCCATGATAGTGGCGCCACAATTAGGAATCAGCTTTTGGAGTCTTGTCAAGATGCACTTCCTTCAGATGGGGAAATTTGGAGCTTACATCTTTTCTATGGAGGTTGTCTTCCACTCTGAGATACCTAGACCACTTTGTAAGAATTCCTTATGCTCAAGTGAAATCACTGAGTGGATATTTGTTTTCTCCGCTTTACAGATAGAGATCCAGAGAGTGCAAGATTAGCATTTCCTCAAGACGAAAGTCTAAGTTAGAACTTAAATATTGATCTTGAATGAAAAACAAACAGAAGAATCCATAAAGAAAGATGCTTTTTCACCGTGTTGTTCTACTCAGCCCACCATTGCTCTCCCCACTGTTTTACCAAGTGGCTGATAGTTGAGCAACAGGCACAGGGCAATTCATCATGCAAAATTAGTCATGCCCTTAAACAAACATGCCAATGCTTTTACTTGTTCACAGCTTAATACTTACTGTCAAGAGGTCATGGTCCAACAGCTATCGGGTTCAATGGCAAACCATCTTTCCTTGAATTCTGCATACATCCAGATAAATGGAATTTTCTCACTCTTAAATTGGGCAATTTAGAATTAACTCACTTTGCCTTTATCAGACTTTCAATTCTAAATAGGTGATGTTACTCTTTTATTTATTTAGTAAATGGATTGATTTTAACTATGTCATAAGTGGTAGTATGTCTCTGCAAGCCATCCAAACTATGTTTAATCAAGAAGGCCTGGGGATGCTTTAGCTGTGATGTGATGCTGAACAGATATGAGCCCCAAGTAGACACAGATCTACGTGAAGGAAATCTGTGTACATGGATTAAATAGAGCAATGTAACACATCCCTACCTATCTCTGATCAGGGAGACTGATCTCTGATCACAGGAGGGGACTTGGACACCTTGGTACAACATGGACCATTTGCATGCATATCTGCATCTGTTGTCTTTTCTACACACAGACTCAGTAAACTTCATCAGGCAAATGAAATAAGGACCGTATCAAAATATTTTCAAAACTGTTCTTCAAGGTCTTCTCCAAATAAAAGGAAATATAATGTAAGACATTTTCTTCTTTAAGATAAACGACTAAATCAATGTGGTAAACCACATAAGGATCCAAATCATCCTCAGTTATACCCATGAGACCACAGGAAAATTAAATAAGGGCAGGATTTTCCCAGCAAATGGAAGGTTGTTTAGGTTTATCTCACACTTTGTAACTTCCCATGGTTCAGTGACATGATGTGGAGTATTACCCATTGCAGGATTTGCTTAACTGAGCTTGGTTTTCAGCACACCAAAGCTCCTGTAAGTTGCACGTTTTGTTTTTATTGTTTGGGTTCTATTGGAAAGATATTTACAGTTATTCTAACATTACCCTTCATAAACAGATTACCATTGCAAATTGCACTACAGGGAAGTAGTAAAAAATTTGGGGGAGGATTAAGGTAATCCTAAAACAAGCTAATAAAAAACACATCTTAAGTGTTCTATTTTTAAACAGAGACAAGATGAGACATACAACCTCTTTCAATAAGTCTTCTGGAAAAATAAACCTTTAAACCTAACATACAATATGTATGTGTGTGTGTGTGTGTTTGTGTGTGTGCCTGTGTACATTGTGTACATAGGTATTTTTTTAAACTATTCTTTGCCAAGACACAAAGCCCAGCTTGTCAGAGTTACATCATGTTTATAAATATCCACTTCAGTGAAATTTTTCTGACATCAACCTTCAGCTCATGTAAGCATAAGTCTTCTTTGGTGGATGAACATTTGTAGTTTTCTTTTTTTTTTTTTTTCCCAATAATCTATTTCTGGGAATGCTTTTTTTTAATTGATATTTTTTTTCAACCTTTTAAAGAGGTAATATAAGGGACATGCCAGAGAAAAGAAGTCAGTGCTTATAATAACCTCAAATCTTGCCCTCTTGCTACGTGTAACCACACTACCAGTAAATAAAGGGCAGATTATTTTTCAAAGCTGGTGCTATTGGTTTGATATTTTTTTCTCTTTTGAAACACGTGGTTTCCTATAGGTGTTTTTCTCCCATTATTTAATTAAGAGCTGAATTTTATCCTTGCTGACGTGTGTGACAAAAGCCCTGCTGACTTCAGTTGAATGGAAATAAATGTTTAGTGCATACAATTTCAAACTGCACCTGTGTTTCTAAAACAAGGGGCAGATCCTATACAGATTAAAAAATGCCATTGCTATATGGGGCAATTTATTCTGCCCCTAAGGCAGAGTTGTCATAACTCCATGGTGCAAATTGTTGCAGCTTAAAAGTGGAATTGCTACAGCTATCTTGTAATGAAGGTAATTTATATTGACTGGAAACTTACCCCAGTGATTTAGATCCTGATCTTGTTTACACCAAGAGTGATGGCAAAATTGCTTATGGGTTCAAATGTAAACCGAAGTCTAACGCCACTGAAGCCTCCGGGAGTGTTACAATTGACTTGAAAGGCAACCAAGAGAATGGGTACACTTATGAATTCACTGTCATGGAAATTACTTGAAGGAGGAAGTTCTGCCTGGACTACCACCACAGACTTCAGGTGGTCACATAATTTTGCCTGTAGGATCCAGCTAGATTTAAGACAAACTCAGATTATTTGCTTTTTTCACCTCTTACATCTATATGTCTGGGCAGCATGGTAATTTGTGTCACGTGTGAGGAGATCCACCACAAATACTCCTAAATATTTATGTCTTTTTCTTTTAAATTATGGTTTCCTATTTTTCACTGCCACCTCTTTAATCCTGAAAAGATAATGCTCTGATCTCAAACCCTGCTTCAGGGTGGCAGCTAATTGCATATTTGGCCAAGCACTGGACTTCCTTCCTTATAAAGTTTGTCTCAAGTGCTATGCAAAAGCAATTTGTGGTGCATTTTATTAGCCAAATTTATATAATATTACGTATTATTAGAATGTTATTAAAGCAAAGACTTCTGTTATTCTCCAGCCAAACACAAAGAACTCTTTCCCCTTGTATAAAGAAGTTTCAAAGCTTAAACTTCCTGCCTCTTAGAGCTTCCAGCGGTGTCCTGACCTTAACGAACTGGGAAAGGCTATTTTTCTCGTTCCAGGAAGAAGCTGTAGATATTTTCCATTCTTGTAACTTAGGGCAGGACAAGGTGTGACTACACTGTGTGTGGATGCCTCTGAGCTAATTCCAGCTAACTTCTTTGCGTATTGCATGCAGAAGAGTGCAGAGAAAAGCCTGAATTGCAAAGCCTACCAGAGGAGCAAAGCCACAACTCTACTAAACTCCCTGTGGCCAGAAATGTCCGAGGAAGCTGCTTTTAAGCTAAATGTGTTGTGGTTGCATCTGAACCTTGTCTGAGCTGTTCTCTTACCTTTTCACCTCCTTTCAGCTCACCTTCTAGGTGTAGTCTCTGATTCGTACTTTCCCTGACTCAAATCATGCAAGAACCTTGCCTATTCCTGGTGTCAATGCTATAATGGCAGAAGAAGGCATTCATTCAGGACCCAGAAACAGTTTAGAAAGTGAATTCAACTTCCAGATTGGGAAACTGAAGAGGAAAGACATTCTTACCCAAAAGCTGATCTCAGAGGGAGCAGAACAGGACCTGGGTAAAGGGAGTGCAGACGGGCAAAATGACCTTCATGTGCATGGGGACTTGAGACTGGGACTCAGCCATGGCTGCAAGTGCACAATTATTTGCAGCCCAACTCGTTGCATTCCCTGTATTGGAGGATTATTTGCTTTTCTAGCCTGGCCTTGTCCCTGTGCTCTCCCTAGCCATTAGGACCAGGTCTCATTGCTTGACTCCATCCCTCTTCCTATCCCAGTCCTTCAAACTAGTCTTGTAACAAGAGCTTCCCACCTTTCCTCTGTTCTGGTGGAATATTAAACAGGTCTATTTGAAATACAGAAAAAACAGGGACTGGAAAGTATTCCTGCTTCAAATTAAATCCACATACATGTGCCAAAAATTTCATAACAGGAACTTCACATCCACAATCTACTGAGGACATACCAATGGCCTCAAGTTTGTATCAGCTAAGTGCTCTGCAGAGCTGTGTTATTTACCCTGTATTTACCGTAGAAAAGGGATTTAGGAATTCCCACTGGAGAATCATTGAAGTCAATAATTCAGTGTGTGGTAGGGTAAAAAAGGCAGAGGGTTGTTGAAGGCAGCAGGAGAGATAAAATACACAACAAAATACGATCAAACTCAGATGGTCTTCGTATGTGGGACTTGTGGCAAACTGCTTAACCCTTTATTTGGACAGCAACCATGTGCCAAACCAGCATGTATCTCCTCAAGACCATGTCCTCAGAGAAAAACAACATTGCACACTGGGGTAGCAACGTGGGGCTGATGTAGGAGAGACATGGTCGTTGACTCTGCTGCTGGCAGCACCCACAATGTGAAAGTCACAGACTCCACACAGTCATCCCTGTCCCAGGCTTATGGTTACAGTGAGGTCTTTGTCCACGCTGCTCAGACTATTATTCTTCCAGATGGACTACACACATCCATGCTGGATTGCACGTGGCCCATATCACCTTCAAGTTCCATCAGGAACCTTGGTAGCCCAGAGGTGCAATCATTTTTGCAAGTGTGGAGATTTTGAAATCACACTACTCAAAATAATGTGAGGACACAGACCACCAAAGAGATGGACAGGGTGTCATAGCCACTCAAGAATATTACAGTGGTGTTCGGACATGAGGACATGTGGTGATGTCAGCAGGTTGAAGATCTGCTGGAATTACATTGGAAAGAAAACATCCAAAGCTAGTGGGATCCATGATTTTACAGAGAGCAGTCCTTGGAGTGAGCTATCCCAGAGCTTTGCCCAGGAGGCCTGTGAGTTTGATGATGCAGACATATCCCCGGTGTCCACAGTATGCTTTTCAACAGCACTAATGGCTCTGTCTCTCTTCCAGCCTAAGGCTGGCTCCTTTCCAAATAGGGAAATGCCTGGACAGAGTGAGCTTGGGTTCAGAGAGAAACAGAGACTCTGTTTGCTTACCTCCCACAAGAGGACTCCCTCAAATACCAGGAGATATGTGTTGCCGAGTCCTGTTTTGTTTTGGATTTTGTTTTAGATAAGTAACACGAGAAAGGCTCACACACCCATCTTTCTGTTCAGACAGCACAAGACTTGAGTGGAAATATGATGTATTTCCCTCATCACTCAGGCTTTTAAACTAGTGCAAAATGATGATTTTGAAACATTAGCTTTTTTTTCCTCCCACTTTGCCTTGATCTGAATTTAGGGAACAGACAGATTCTTTCCACCCTCCCTATCCCCTGCAAGAGAAAAATAAAGTTTTGGATTTCAGCAATTTTGATGTTATTGTACTTAAAAGATCCAGTTGGAAATGCAATGAATATCTTGTTGATGACATCCCAGTGACAACTGAACTTAATAAGGGCTGTAAAAAGTCATTTACTTCAATTGACTTATTGAAAATGCACAAGGGCTGTCATTTTCATTAATGTAAAAAATGTAGGAAAAACCCTGCTCTTTCCTTTCTTCCTTTCTTTTTGAAGTTGCAAATATGTTACGAATAAACCGCTAAATAGATTTAATATTTGACATAAAGAACCTCTGTCCCAGATGTCTGACATAATTTATAAATTACTATGCTTACAGAAAGTGTGTTCTTGCTATGTGACTTTACCTTATTTTGTTGTAATGACTGGATATTATTCCCTGAGTAACAGGGAATAAAATAAATCACCAGTAACTAGGTAATGTCCTGTAAACCACAGATATCAGCACAAATTCAGTTTATATTTGAGTACATGGATCAAGGTTCAGTTATGTAATGTAAAATTTAGCATGCCCATTTTAAGGGTCTGTCCTGAAATATTTTAAAGGCATTCCTTAATTTTGTTAATGCTTTGGAATGGTGTTTTCTAGGGAAGACAGCTCATGAGAAGCTACCCTGTCCCCTCTCCTGTAAAGTGAACAAACTTCATTGTTGCACTAAGTCACTCACAACGATGAGAAACAATGTCTGTAATGCTGAAGATTTCATCCATGACAATTAGGATTCCTTTTTCCAGTGACTGCATTTTCACCTTCAAATCCCAAAGGTCACAGAGAGGTAATGTTTTCATTAAAACATACCTGCTAAGGTGACCTAAGCCTTAACATAAACAAAGTCTTTTAAATGCAGACACCTGAAATACCTTGGTTTTCAACCCTGGCTCCAGTGTTTGAATCTCAAAGGTGAAGAAGGCTTACCAAATTCCTTTGAAGCGCAGTTTTCTAACCCTAAAGTACTTACTGGAGATAGATTTCCACTTGAAAACAACTAATCATGCATGTGGAAATCACATTTTTAGCACATTTAAAATATGCAGTATTACACACATATATGTGTATTGCCAATTGGTAAATATGGGCATTTTTTAAAGAAAAATGTTCCAGCTTTTATTTTACAAATATAACTTACATTTTTATATGGACAGGTAATATAAACTTTCCACCAATTAAGGGAAGGTTTTGTAAGCCCAACAGGGAGCCTTTCACAACAGCATATACTCAAAACCTATTACTGGGTATTAACCAATGAAGACACAATTGTGTTAGATTTTTAAGGGTGAAAATCAACATCTGGTTGGTCAGTTCACCACAACATCAAACTATGTGTAAAATTTACATAGATCTGAACCCCAGGCCTCACTAGTTTCTGTAAAGGTGTAGTAGTAGCTATTCCAGGACCTCTGCATTTTAATATCGTTGAAACCCAAACAATTCAGCAGAGGCATCATCTGTGCTCCTGGTTGGCATACAGTCCATATCATGCTTCATTCAAACTCCTCTAGGAGTCAGGTGCCAGATTTATGTTTCATCTCTTCATATAAAGAAGTGGGATAAGTCTAACCTTAAGGATTTTCTATTCCAGCATCCTCACTGATCATCTCTCCAGCAACTTCTATTTTTCCTTTAATTATTCTGGTCTTCTGGTATGAAGAATAAATTCTATGTGTGCATGTTCCTGTCTTCCAGTCAGGGGATGGGAAGTGTAGAGCATTCAAAACCTGTGGTTGTGCAATTGATAAATGGTGAATAGGGGCAGAAGGAGTGAATAGGGTTCAATGTTCTTTCTGAGACACCTCACATCAAATATTTTAAAAATTACTAAAAATCATGTTTTACAAGGGAAATATTTACAGCTGCAGCATGATTTGCTCACACTTTGCTAATAAATTAAGAATCACTTCGGAATTTTTCCGCAGCTCAGATCTAATCTGCTGGATATTTTCACTTTTTTGTTAGTAGAGATCTATTCAGTGACCTATCTAAAATGAGCCTGGTGCTTGTAACTGTGGTAAATTTCCATTTTAAATAAACATCAATGAAACATGCAACACACGTGGAAAGTTTACTGTTTGAAGGAAAAAGGCACCATGCTTTAGTAAATATAGGAGCGATTTTGATGTCAGGAAGCTTCTTTGATATGCAATATGTAGGATCCAGTCTAAATGTTGTTACTAACTTGTGTCTGTGCATTAGGCATGTGGCAAACCAAACTTCCTCAGACAATGCCCAAGATGACTACTCAGTGGAGAGAAGCACCTTTGGAGGAAAACAGAGGGAAGTGCTCCCTAACTTGATGGTAGCACCTATGTTTAGGGTCTTAGGTGGATAAAGCATTCTTCTACTGCCCTTGAAACTACCTATCTCCGTCACCTGTACAGGCAACTTAATGGGAGTTCACATAATAGAATTATAGATATCTAAATTTATCTGATTTTTTTCTGTCAAATGAAGCAGAAAAATACAGCAGCCTGCTGAGGTCTGAAAGGTTTGGAACAATAGCAAACTGAGGTGATGGTCTTCAAATTCAGGAGGAACTTGTTCATTAAATGCATAACATCTTCTTGTTAAATGTGGGAAATGTAGAGAACAGTGTTAAATTTTTCCACTTCAAGGTTTAACGCCACTTTTTCCTGGAAAACCTAATTCTGCTGCTTTGTAATAGCATGGACTTCGCAGTGAGACTAGTTCCACTTTTGTTCAGTCAAGCCTGAATCTTTGAGAATAGTAAAACTACTCAATAATAATAATAATAACTGGATAATTATAAGTTAAATATTAACACTAAAATGAACCCATGTGCTGTGTAAAATATAGAAGCTGGTAAAATTTTTATTATACAGTTAAACAGTGAATTGATTTAAGGAAATAATAGGTTTGCAAGAAAAAAAAAAAAAGGAATTGTGGCCCTGTACTGAAAACACATACATCTCTCCTTACCTGTATACCTTTCCTGTAGAATAAAAAGGGATTGTCCATCAGTTTAATGCCTGCAAAGTTGCATGTTAGCAAATGTATGCATGAGTTGGGTCTACTCAAGTGAGGAAAATCAAGCAAAAAATTAATTCCAAGGAAAGGAATCTAACAATTAAAGTCTGTATATATTAAAACAGTAACTTAGGAAAAGACTGAGTGAATGCATGTGCAACAAGAATGCTAATAACAGGTCACAGGAGTGTGAAACCGCCTTGGCTCTAGATTCAAAGCCAGTGGGCTCCAATGGGGTTTTACACCAGGTCCTTAAAGATCCCTCAGAGTAATCTCAACGCTCATGAACACTGCCCAAAGAAATTAAATGGGTAGCATGGCCATGATTGGCTTTTCTTTCAATAGGTAACAGAGATCTATGATAATCAGTGAAGCTATGTCAGTCACACCAGCTACAGATCCATCTGGAACCCAGATATGAATTTCTAATGGATTTGTTATGCTGGATGAAGTCAGAAACAATAGGAGTGTGCACTGGAATGCTCAGCCCTGGCTTTTCATTTCTACTTCCTTAGAGTGTGAGAGAGAATGAGAGGGCAAATAAGGTGAGCAATCGTAATCACTCCACTTAATCCCCCACTACAGGATGCTTAGATAGGTCAGTGATGTAGAAACATGATTATACCAGAGAAGACTTAAGTATCTACTTTGTACAGCTATACAAGGAGGTGCTGAGCTGGGAGTCCCTTGAGAAGGTCTTTGTGAACTGCTATGAGTGAGCCCAGGTTTGAAAACTGAGGGTCACATATATTCCACAAAAACTATTTGCTTTAAAGGGGAATCTTGGTTCATAAAACAGTTTCTCATATTTATTTTGATTTGATTTTCCTATAGCTTTTCATGTTCAGAGTGGGGGACAGGACTCTTTGCTAGGGTCTTTTCTTATATGTTTCCTACATTTCACGCTTGCAGTCTCAAAGGCTCTGAAAACAGATGTCTGGTTTTCAAAGCAGGTTCTATTTTTTTGGCAATGCCAGACATTTTACAGTAGAAAATACAAAACAAAAACAAAGCTAGTGACTTCTGATGTCTTCTGTTTCCTTATCACCCTTTGTTATGCTTGTTAATCAGGGTGACTGGGAGTATTTTAAACATTTATAATGTATACATTTCTCCTCCCCTCCCCAAAACATCTGTTTATTTTACAACATGAATCTTGGGGAAAAAAAAAAAATAAAATGTAGCTGCTATTATGTATTTTTTTCACAGTGAAGAAGTAAACATGCAGCTTTCACATTTGCTACATCAAACGGATGCTATTTATTTAGTTGCTTGAGGCAGGAGGCCTGATCAGAAGAGAATTTCTTTTATGGCCTAAGGTGGTGAACTATTTTTAATAAGAACAATGCTTAAGGAAAAGAAAATTCCTAAAAAACCTCTTCAATCAGTCGGGGAGGAGAGAAGGGAAATCCCCTCTTGTGGTAAGGAAAGGTAAGGAGCTACTGCTCCATAACACATCCTGCCTGGGCTGCCTTGACCTTCCTGCACTGGAGGAGTGAGATGTGTCACCATGCATTGTCTCATCTGAAAATAAACATGAAAACACATCGTGAGAATCACATGCTGAAAAGTTCCTGTTTCTCCCAGGTGTATGAGCAGAAGTGAGGGCAACTAGATCAGCTCTCAATGCCTGCGCTGGGGACATCACCAAGCAGGTGATGTCCAACCACTCATTCTCTTCCACAGCTTTGTGCTTGTTTTGCTCCGTGTGCATGCCCAAGCTTTTAAATACTCAAGAGAAAATGAGAAAAGTTAAAAATAATAAATGTGGAATTTTTATTTATTGGCCTCTGACAAGGAAGCAAAATGGTTCAAGGCAGAGGTAGTTGTCTGGGTGAAATAATCCAGGAACCAGCTCAAGCATTCTTCCCTAGCCTTATTTAGTTTACAAGTAAAGACATGCCCCAAGGTCTTCTTTTTTTAAACTACTTGCCAACAACATGGAAACTAGAAATTAGAATGAGCTGAACAAAAGCCGATGTAAACAATTACAGAAACCAAGACTATTGAACCCATCATCAAGAATCACAATACAATAAAAAACAAAACATAAGGTTTTCATTTTCCTATTTTCAGTTAAGCCTTAACTTGAGAAAATTATATATTTGCCACTTGATTCTATCTTCAACAATTAATTTTTTGTGCAAAACCAAGAACGGCGACTGACTGTGCACAGAAATACACAATTTGATGCACAATGTAAATATTGTAAGAATACGATAGAATTTGAAACTTCAAAATTTCTTTTAGACTGTCATTGTTAAAATTAGGTAATGGAGAAGATTCTGGAACCTATAAACTGAATTTTTAAGTAATAAAAATATTGGAGTTTTACTTTTGAAGCTTCAGATTTCGGAGTATTTCAATCAGTCTTTCAACTGCACTTAAAATTTTGTCTTACCATCACATTTCCCAGCAAATGTTTTGCTTTTCTTCTGCGTACAAAACTCTCCAAATAAACAGATACAGTCTGCTTTCCAAGCCATCCCTTTGGTGAGACAATGCTGTCTTGATTAACAAATAATAACCAATGTGTTAATGTGAGAAGATAAAACACGAGTCTGAAATGCTCATTTGGGTCAAAATGAATTTATTTCCCAGGGCACAGGGAATCCCAGCTGAATTGGTTGCTGCAGTGACACAAGAAACATGCAAACTGTACCCTCGATTAGAATCTGGGAGAGAGAGATAAAAGGTTTATCTGTGTGACAAGAGCTGTTTGATGGACTATTAGATGACACTTTTTTACGTTTGCTTAAATCTCACAGCTTCTGTTGCTGTGTTGTCACTGAAAAAACCCAGACTCATGCAAATGAATAATCTTGCCTTGCACGGAAGGCTTTTTGGCAAATAAAAGTGATGAGAGCAAATATGTAAATATCATTAATATTTTGCTTTAAAACACACTTAAAGGCATGCATGTGTGAGTGTGTAAATGTTTAGGCCCCATCACACAGTGTTACATGTAAATCTGTCTGTTTGTGCTTGTTTATGTGTGTTTGTGCTTCACATGCCCCTTAGCAGGTCAAGATTTTCAAGCACTCATGTGTTCGTGAGTTGGCATAACCATGGGCAAGCAGACACTACTGCATGAGCCTATGGCCATAATTTGAGATACGGATAAATACATGGCGTACCTATATGTGCCCAGATGTAAATATGTGTGTGTATATATTTACACCTATCTCAATGTATACATACACATATAACCGGACTGTCATGTGGTACTGTGCTCGTGCATATTTATATTTTTATATCTAGAGCAATGCACATATATTTTCATTTGCATAATATTTTATGCCATTATATATGCATATGTATTAAATAACACATATATGGTGTGCATATGCAAAAAAAACACCCCATGAAAACTGAGTTTCAATAGGGTTTGACATATTTTAATCTCTCTTTAATGCCTTGTCTTAGACAAGAGGCTCCAGCGAAACACTGTGATGACCTGAAGTATTGATATGACTTCACACTGGTCACAGTCACACAGTGGTGGACTGAATGAATCTGGTAGATGGCTGAGAGATGAGATGGTAGAACAGGCCTTGCTAAGTGTGATGGGGGTAAGGAGTATAGTCAGCTCCCTAACCAGATTTGCCAGATTACAGTATTGTATTTGTTTATAGCTTTAGTGCAGATAAAAGTTGCTGCCTCTTCTCATTAAGTTCCTTCAACTGTATTGTATTTGTTTATAGCTTTAGTGCAGATAAAAGTTGCTGCCTCTTCTCATTAAGTTCCTTCAACTGCTTCCTATAGCACACGGCTATAACTCACTCCCACTCAAAATATAGTTAGATGTGTAAAGGCCTATAGGGAACGACATTTGCTTCAGAGGGCTTCACAAATTCTGTCAAAGGACAATAATCCTCCCAGAGACTAATTTAGTCTTTGCTTTTCTTTAAAAACACAAAACCAGGGAATTTTCAACAAAAAGACCTGTTGTCAGACTTGAAGTTGCATATAGTCATACCCTATGTACTACATCACTAAGCGCTTATCAAAGCAGAATTAACACCGCCAGCAGCTTCAAGGCATGTGCCTTTTGCAAATATAACCAAATATACCTACAGGCTTCTTCCCTCCACCCATTCTTCCCTAAGCTGGAATTCACATCCTGTTCTTCAAGATCATGTTCAAGAACATAATTCATAAATTGACTAAGCACTTTTCACTCTTGGTTTTCTTGAGTTTTAGTGATTGCATCACGCTGGACCCAGAACAGGACAACTGATTAGATAGGTGATCTGTGATGACTCTCCAACTACCTGATTCTTCAGCTAACTGGAAATGATAGTGGCTTCCCAGTACAGCTTGCAACACATGATAAACTACTCTAGATCACATCAAGAACAAGTTATAATTCCTAAAAGGTGTTATGACTCACAGTCTTTTTGGATTTTGATAAGACTGATGACATTGCCTTTGTCATTACTCCCTTTCCTCTGCCTCACCTGTGTGCCTGATGTTGTCTTTCACAGAGACAACCAAGCTGTCTGATCATTCTGCTGTTTCATAACCTTAAGTTAGTGTGATTTAACTTCCCAGATAAGACTGCTAGGCTGTGGCATCCAAAGATCTGATCCTCACTTGCTTCTGCTATCTTAGAGAGCTAATCACCAGCTATGGGGCCTGAGAGACTACTGGTCATGGTGCGGCTTCAGCAGTTGCAGCTAAACAGGAACCAGATGGGAGGTGCTGAGAACATATCTATGTTCTACATACCCATCAGTAGACATAATCTCTGTCTAAGTTACATTTCCTTGGTGACTGGTGGAGGAAAATGACCACTATTAGGGCAACGTTCACCTTATCGTGAAATAAACATGCAGAGCAAGCTGTGTTAATCATATCTCTTGACTATCAAGGGATCTCAGGAAGATTAGATGGGATGTAGACATCTAAAAATAAGTGAAGCGAACTTACCAGTAACTTGGAATCTTAGGACTTTTACTTGGTCACAGTAGTAGAGAGCTGGTGACCAGAAATGTATTAATTTACAGAATCACAGAATCACAGAATCATTATGGTTGGAAAGGACCTCCAGGGTCACCAAGTCCAACCTTTCTCCTAGCATCTCTCTAGCCACTACACCATATCCTCAAGCACTGCATCTATTTGTTCTTTAAACACCTCCAGGAATGGTGACTCCACCACCTCCCTGGGCAGTCTATTCCAGTGCCTAACTACCCTCTCAGTGAAGAATTTCTTCCTAATGTCTAATCTAAACGTCCCCTGATGCAACTTGAGGCCATTTCCCCTCGTCCTATCATTACTAATTTGAGAGAAGAGACCAACACCAGCCTCGCTACAACCTCCTTTTAGGTAGTTGTAGAGGGCAATGAGGTCTCCTCTCAGTCTCCTCTTCTCCAGACTAAACAAACCCAGTTCCCTCAGCCGCTCTTCATAGGACATGCTCTCCAGCCCTTTCACCAGCTTCGTTGCCCTTCTCTGGACCCGCTCCAGCACCTCAATGTCCTTCTTGTACTGTGGTGACCAAAACTGGAC
>VZZY01015801.1:313951-388708 GCA_013400335.1 Eurystomus gularis
GGATCCCATCTGGCCCCATAGACTTGTGGGTTTCCAGTTGGCTTAGAAGGTCGTTAACTACCACTTCCTGGATTATGAGGGGATTATTCTGGTCTCCATCCCTATCTTCCCGTTCAGGGGATTCAATACCATAAGGATAACCAGACTGACTATTCAAGACTGAGGCAAAGAAGGCATTAAGTACCTCAGCCTTTTCCTCATCCTTGGTAACAATGCTCCCCCTTGCATCCAGTAAAGGATGGAGATTCTCCCTGGTTCTTTTTTTGTTGTTAATATATTTGTAAAAATTCTTTTTGTTGTCTCTTGCAGCTGTGGCCAGGCTTATTTACAATAAATTATTTACAATAACTCAGCTGGGTTAAACTGTGAATTTGTGTCCTAGGTATTCTGAAATTCTCCAAGCAACATTTTGCACCATGGAAAAATACTTATATAATGTGCATATATATGCATTACATACACTATATGCAGAAGTTTATGTATATCTGGGAGAGCCAATAAGCTAAAATGAAAATGCACCAGAAATTAACTTTAAAAAGTTACTCTACACGGGGCAAATCTGTTCTCCATGTCTACCTTTACTCATGCACTGCAATTAAATCCACTGCTCTACACCTAAATCTATTCACTACATCAAAGCCAACCCACTAAAAGTACATATTTCACTGTAATTCAGCTATTAATTGGCGCTTTCCTCCTCTGCTCCCTCAGCTCAGCCCTCTTACTGTCTTCCTGGAGTGATTTATCATGAATGGTGAAAAATTCTCATGTCACCTTGTAGTGTAGAGTAACTGGAAAGTGTGAATGGTGCTTGCAAGGACTCATTGTCTGATTTATGTTATGCCAAAAAATAAGCACTTCTGCTCAGGCTCAGCCTTGTTAACAAATTTCTTCATCCGCGGGCAAAGCAGTCACTGCTGCCAAATTATGCAGTAATGCAGAGTCAGCAGGACTAGTCCTTCTTCAAATCATAATGCCACTGATTTTATTTTTTTTTAAATTGCTCTTGATTTACATGTGTTTAAGTGTGGGTGAATGAGGTCTAATGACCACCAGAAAGATTGCTTTTGATTTATACTGCTGAGTAAACATCAAGCTTACAACTCCAGGGAAAATCCACCTGAGCCATACTGGATCTTAAAATATACTGGATATTAAAATGACAAACTTTGATTTCCTTTTTCTTTCAACTGGAGCACAAGCAGATATCAAAAGGGGTTTAAAATATATATTTGTTTCAAATGTTAAAAGGTGTTCTCATAGGAAGGAAATAATTGCAATGCTAGGGAAATGCATTATATAGCCAAGGTTGAAGAAGTGCCAATGGCTTTAAAAATTGTTTATTTTGTCAGACACCTATCCCTCCCCACCAAAATATTATCAGTGTCATTGTTAAAAAGCGGAGGTACTACGTACTCATTGGGGATGCTAATAGCATGTGGATATTGCAGATTGTGGATATTGCAGATTGTGGATATTGCTTCCCGAAAATGGGAAGGACCTTGATGTAAGTGCTTTGAAAATGCAGAGATCACCATTAAAGAGGAATCTGTGTAACTGGGCGACAGTGATTCTGCATCGAATTGCTGTATGGTTGCCACTACTTCCACTGCAACACCGGTTGCAGAAGCAGTGAGTGGGAAAGCTGTGATTAGAGCTGGCCTGCGCTTGCAGTTTCCACTCTCAGGGGAACTCCAGCATTTGGAAAAAAGTCCTTGTTCTGAATCACAACAAAGTGGTTTTTGTCTCAGAATTCTCCAGGAACTGAAATAAAATAATGATAGAAGATTCAGGTCTATCAAAGCATTTAATGGAAGTTTTAGATTTTTTTCTTCTTCTTCAAAACAATTATTGTGTAAAATAAACGCATTTTAAAGATATTTTGAAACAAAAAAATATTATGGTACAATACAACTGAAAGTTTTGGTGTTTTGTTCTTGTAGAAATAATTGCAACTTCGTATAATTGCATTCTCTATATATTAATTGCTATATCTATTATAATAAATATATAATTGTTTCTATGCTGATTAAAACATTTTGTAGTAGGGGAAGAAGATGGAAGGCTGGAGACATTTTAAGCTAACTTCAGTTTTATTGGGGAAAGCAAAGACTCATGGCTCTCTACAGGAGACCAATGCCTAAGATATGTGTTTAATCTGGACTTATTCCCTACCAGACTTCATAAAAAACCACAATGGATTTACCTTTTAAAAAATGCTCAGAAGAAATCAGCACTTTTGAGTGGTTGCTGCATCAGTTTGGTCAAGGATCCACTTTCTTTTCATGTATCTCCAGCTTTCTTTTGTAGCACATTAATGGTTTTAGAGATTTGATTTATTAATTGTAGAAAGAGAGCGTTGTTTGTACGGTTTCACCTGTACAAGCCAAACGACGGAGCTGATTCCTGCACAGAATTGTGCTATCAGCTCCAACAAAGTAAATACAGAGAAACGATCCTGTAAGAGCAGAGTAACCCCAGTAAAAGAGGAAAGCCAGCATCCTCTGAAGGTGGTATTGCAACACTGGCATGAACCTTCCTGTCACGTGAGTAAACAGCAAAGCGATGCCAGCTATCTCAACTACCTCTCAGTGAGACATGAACACTGGTAAATATTTGTGAGATCTCTTGTTTTTTTTTGCTTTGAAGAAAAAGAGGTAGGTACTTTCAGAAATTGTGTACGCTGCTTATCCATTGATTAGGATTTTAATTAATGCCTTTTGGGGGGCTGGATTTCACTGTAAAGACGTCATAGTATGTGCTGTTTACATGGAGCGAAAATGGACTTCTCTTTCCAAAAGTTCACAATCAAAAGTTTTCAGGTCTGGGCTGGAAAGTGAAAGTGTTCAGCTTGCAAGGGTGACAATTTTGTAAAAATCAGATCTCCTGAGGGAATAACAAAAACCATATTTCAACCCCAAAATTATTTGGAAACCTTCTGCCTGACCACTGGCATTGACAGCAGAGGCAGCAGTAGGTCCTGTTTATGGTACGTGTTATTAACTCTCTGAGAAAGAATTATCCCAGTCCCCAGAGCTCTCACAACCTAAGCAGGTGGTGTGTAAAGGTGACAGCATTGCTTACCACTCGCTGAAAGAAAATAAATGAACACAGGAAATCTGTGGCAGAGACACAGCTAGAATTTAATCTCCTGAATGCTGTGTTAGTATTGAAACAGGAAGGCCTCTTTGCCTTCTGTTTCAGCTTAGCAGAAGTTTTACTGAATTGAGATCCAGGACTTCTCATCCATATATGTTGATTTACCCTGTGCCTCAGTTTCCATATCTGCAGGGAGACTATTAATGTTATTTAGGTCAGGTTATCATTTACATCAAGCTAGTAATTATAATGCTATAGAATTCCATAGCGTTCATTAAAGTGCTATAAAAGAAGATTCATCCACTACTTGTTACTCATTGTGTAGGATTACTCACAGGGTAGTTTTTTTTTCCTGATCAGGTGCCCATATCCTTTTAACCAAAAGAATAATGTGACTAACAGAAATTACTGTAACATTGATAGTGAATGACAAATACTTTTATTCTGTGAACTGTTATTCATATGTTTAAAGAAACGACTGAGTGAAAAGCAGCCTTTCCACAAAAGTTCCTATGAACTCAAGCCACTTACTGCAAATAGGCACGAGTGGCAAATTAAAAACACACACCAGATTTTGATCTCAGTTCAACGAGTTTTGCTTGGGCACAAGTCCATTGGCTTCTTCACCCAACCAAGCAAGACACAAATCAGGCTGACATACGCATGCATGTCAGATAAAAGTGCTCAGGGTTATGTCCATATTAGTCATGCGATAACAGGACAGATACATGTTAGGGTGGAACAGTGTTAGCAAATTATCTCACAAAGGGCTATTTGTCTTCCTTGGGATGTGTGCCACTGTTTTAACAAGTCTGAATAAATCTACATTCCTGACTTCCCGTCATGGAGACTTAATCCAGCTCGGTCAGTGAAGGGGTGCAGGAAACAATAAACTGGCTGGAGAAGGAAAAGCTTTCAGAAGGTCTTGCATTTGACCTCCTGTTGGTCCATGTTTCTGCACTCAGACTGACCAAGGTGCAAACTGGGGAGAGAGTGAAAGAAGGTACTTGTTAGAGACACCTGCAATCCAGCTGGCATATGGCTAGCTGGATGCTCTTCATAATCACTGGCCAGATGTTGAAACATCAGTGATGTGTTTCATCTTATCCAGAAGTAGAGTCCTCAAAGGGATCAGCTGTTTCTGTACAAAGGGAAATGAGGGGAACTAGCTTGGCTAGGATGCGTTTATCTTGCTGGATGCAGATAAATTCTACTTGTATCATGAGACAGAGCTCCCCATGCCTGGCAACCTTCAGTAGCGGCACAGTGTAAAGCCACTTCGTTTTCATAGAATCATAGAAAGGTTTGGGTGGGAACGGACCTTAAAGGTCATCTATTTCCAACTCCCCTGCCATGGACAGGAACACTTTCTGCTAAACCATCTTGTTCAAAGCCCCATCTAATTTAGCCTTGAACACCTCCAGGGAGAGGGCATCCATAGCTTCTCTGGGTAACTTGTTCTAGTGTCTCACCACCCTCACAGTGAAGAACTTCTTCCTTACATCTCATCTACATATTTTTCTGTTTAAAACCATTATCCCTTGTCCTGTCGTTACATGCTCTTGTAAAAAGTCCTTCTCCAGTTTTCTTGTAGGCCCCCTTTAAGCACTGGAAGGTTTTCTCTGGAGCCTTCCCTTCTCGAGGCTGAATAACCCCAGCTCTCTCTGCCTGTCTCTGCAGGAGGGGTGCTCCAGGCCCCTGATCGTCTTTGCGGCCCTTGTCTGGACTCATTCCAACAGTGACAGGAGACATACCTGAGTCCTCCGCACCACAGGTCCCATCTCTGTGACAGCTAAAGCAACATCACAGCAGAAACAGCTCCCAGTTGGCTTTGCTTGAGCCACCATTAGTTTGCCCTGAAGTAGACTGAGAGCAGTCACGTATTCTGTCTTAAACTTCTTCAGTTAAATATACAAAGTGGACTTGCCTATATCATAAAATAATAAAGCACAGATTCATAGGGAGGGGTGAGCAGAGAGAGCATTAGACCTATTTTCCTCTTCTCAAAACTCAGCAGAGTACAATGAATGGATGGCATCTGCCAGGGCTCACAACCTCTGCCTGCCTGCTGCTTTTAGGTTATGAGCTCTTTTGTAAGCAGCCTCTGACACAGAGGTATTTACAAAACAAATTTCTGGTCATGAGATCTTGCTGTCAGCTACCACGTATTATTTGCTACACTGACTCTAAGACAGCCATAGATTGAGGAAAATAGCTCTGGCAAACTCCGAACCCTAATTCCTGGAGCAAGACCTAAACTGTGAAGTTTACATATTGTTTAATACCGTGACCTCTGTGCACTTGCTAATCCCTCATCCACCGCTCTGCAGCTTCTTTCTTGTCCACAGCCTCCAGACTAATACCCAGAAAGATGCTTGGATTTCCAAAACTGCAAACCACGCAGCTGTCAAATTCGCAGGGGATATTTTGTTGAGTCAGCACAGCACCCCAGCACGACCACAGCTATAGGATCTCTCCTTCCTACGGATAATCTCATCTTCACATGCATCAAGCACCTTCCCGCTGCAGCAGCATTTTGATACTAGCAGCAAGATTGCTTCTTGCTCTCAGGGCAAGCTGAAATATAACCAGAGAAAAGACTTTGCAGTCTATTATCCAGATAGATAAATAATGTTTCAAAAATCTCTGTATATCCTTTGAATCACTGAATTTTCCCCATTGTGATGATTTAAAATATACTATCAGATTTGAGTTTTGCTTATTTTATACTCAGGAATATGCAATTTGTTATGAACTCAGAAATATTTTCTTTTAGCCAGGAATACACAGTGCTTCATTGGTGCAGATTCAGAGCACTGGCGTACAGAGAAGTAGAGAGGACAAAGACAAAAATCCACGGTGTATCGTTCTTCTGCAGTATCTGCACACTGACATGTACTTATCTTACTGCACACACAAGATATCTCAGCCCTCTTCTATGGAGAGTTTAGTTGCTTCACATTTTTTCTGCATGCATCACAAGCAGTGCTCAGGATACAGCTGATGTGTTGAAAGTTCACACCCTAGCTACATCTTAGTCATTGCTCGTATAACTGTACATTAAAAGTCACTGCGATTAAGACGATGGAGTAACATTAGTGTATAGGTAATAGGGACCCAGAATAAGGCCCTTTCCTTCCCTGTAAAGCTGGTTTCAGCTGGAAAAACAATGGGGGGGTACCCTTAGAATGACAGTTCACCAGATCTGAAATGAAGTTTCAGACCATTCAGGGTGAATCAAGGAGGAAAACCTTTCCTGGAGGATATTCACTGAGAGAAATCAAAGCGGGAAGGTACACAGATCCCATATCTAAATGGTTGTAGAGCCCAGATATATGTGCCTAAAATAGAAAACCTGGCAATGCCTGTCATGCAGAGTTTCACTGGGAAACACTGATTCAGCAGTTCTCTACCATGCATAAGGAAAAAAACCCTCTGTCACTGCTTCTACAGATAAGCTTCTTAGAATATCTGATTATTAAGAAATAGTGAAAAAAATTACATTGTAGTTCCACCAGAAAAGAATTTGTTCCTTCCAAGAAAGTGCTTTTTTGCCTTTCCATCTTAGATGATCTTTTCTTGATTCTAGGAAGCAGTGGCTCTTCTCCAGGTACTTTTGCTTTTCAAACCTCAGTTTTCCTGAAAAGTGGCAAAACAAAAATGACACTGATTTTTGAAGAAACTGGGGGCTGAGGTTGCTAGGCCACTAACCATCATATTTGAGAAGCTGTGGCAGTCTGGCAAAGTTCCCACAGATTGGAAAAGGGGAAATGTAACCCCCATTTTCAAAAGGGGAAACAAAGAAAACCCAGAGAACTACAACCTCACCTCTATACCAAGTAAAACCATGGAGCAGATCCTCCTGGCATCTGAACTAAGGCACGTAAAAAATAATGAGGTGATTGGTGACAGCCATCACTGCTTCACTAAGGGCAGATCATGCCTAACTAACTTGGTGGCCTTCTACGATGGGGTTACATCTCTGGTAGATATGGGAAGAGCAACTGATGTCATCTACTTAGACTTGTGCAAGGCATTTGACACTGCCCCACATGACATCCTTGTCTCCAAGATGGAGAGACATGGACTTGATGGATGGACCACTCGGTGGATAAGGTGCTGGCTAGAAGTTCGCACTCAAAGAGTTGTGATCAATGGCTTGAAGTTCACATGGAGACCATCGACAAGTGGAGTTCCTCAGGGGTCTGTCCTGGGTCTGGTACTGTTTAACATCTTTGTCAGCAACATGGACGGTGGCATCGAGTGCACCCTCAGCAAGTTTGCTGACAACACTAAGCCGTGTGGTGCAGTGGACTCACTTGAGAGAAGGGAGGTCATCCAGAGGGACCTTGACAGGCTTGAGAAATGGGCCAATGCAAAATGCATGAGGTTCAACAAGTCAAAGTGCAAGATCCTGTATCTGGGTTGGGCCAATCCCAGGTACAATTACAAACTGGGTATAGAGCTGGTTGAGAGTAGCCCTGATGAGGAGGACTTGGGGGTATTGATTGACGAGAAGCTCGACATGAGCTGTCAGTGCAGTCATGCAGCCCAGAGGGCCAACCGTATCCTGGGATGCATCAGGAGTGTGGCCAGCAGATCAAGGGAGGTGGTTCTCCCCCTTTACTCTGCTCTTGTGAGACTTCACCTCTAATACTGCATTCAGTTCTGGTGTCCCCACCATAAAAGGGACGTAGATCTGTTGGAATGAGTCCAGAGGAGGGCCACAAAGATGATCTAGGGACTGGAGCATCTCTGCTATGAGGATAGACTGAGGGCACTGGGATTGTTCAGCCTGGAGAAGAGAAGACTCCAGGGTGACCATATAACTTCCTTCTGTTACCTGAAGGGAACCTACAGGAAAGCTAGAGAGGGACTTTTCACAAGTGTGTCCAGCAACAGGACAAGGCGGGTTTAAAATTGGAGAGTAGGTTTAGACAAGATCTTAGTAAGAAGTTCTTCAGTAAGAGGGTGGCAAGTCTCTGGAATAGATTTCCCAGAGAGGTTGTGGACGCCCCCTCCCTGGAGGTGTTCAAGACCATGTTGGATGAGGCCTTGAGCAACCTGGTCTAGCTGAAAGGTGTCCCTGCCCACAGCAGGGAGGTTGGATTAGATGATCTCTAGGGTCCCTTCCAACCTAAGCCATTCTATGATTCTATTATTCTAATTTGAATGCTTTGAAATAGTGGTTCAAAAGGAAATGTTTTATTTGGAAATATCTTATTAAAAATCAAGTAATTCTCAAAATAAATACTTTCCAGGGAGAAAAAATGATAAATTAATCAGCCTCATACCTTTCCTGAAAAAGAGAATAATCTTATTTAGGTAAATAATTGCCCCTGTGAACATTTTTTTTTTTTAGATAGTGAGTACAGTGCTAAATAAGTATGCAGGCCATGAGTAAGTTTTATAGAAAATAACTGAGGGCAAATAACACGGAAAAGGAGGTGAAAGCTTTGAAATTAGATTATGTAAGATGTCATTAGGAAATACTAAGCAAAAACATTCCCTGAAACACAATTGTGTTAATATTGAAATTAAATACATTTTAAATATAAGATGCAGACTTCACAATATAGATTTTCCCAGGTCTTTGATTATGAGGCAGTAGGAAAAAGCCTGTAATTAATATTATGTGGTGATTTCTGTTTAAAGTAGATTGTTCCAAGGGTTGTAATCATCACTGTATAAGAAAGTTGTCCTTCAATAGCTAAGAAGGAATTAGGACCCAGAGCGAAAGTAAACATGCAAACTTATTTAATTGTTGGTTTGCAATAGCCTAACTGGACTGGAATTTGGATATTTCTGAATAGTTTTAGCAATTGCAGGTTGGATCCTGTCTTGAATCTAGATCCTTTTCATGTATGAGGTCAATATTTATTCTGTATAATGGAACAGAATTTTCTTGAGGGGAACAATGCCTTCAAAAATTTTGCTCTGTACCTTTGGCCTGGGGAATCATCTTCAAGATGGAACCATTTGAAGCAAAGAAATAACCTCTAAATGGAGCTGTGAAAATCACAATAACATCTGGCATAGTGAAACAGAAATTAGTAATTCTCATCTCCCAGCAGTGCATTGGGAGCCAGCTATTCTCTGTCCATCAAGAAGAAAATAATTAATGCCTGACAAAAAAAAAAAAAAAAAAGACATATTAAAGAGCCAAATGAAGTTTACCTAATCAAATGCTCTAACACAGGGAAATTTGTCAGGATGACCATTTAACTAAGTGGTTGTTCAAATGGGTGTGTAGTATTTAACATGAATCCAAGATATTTGCTCCCTTTACATCCTGTGGCAACACATTCCATAAGTTAATTATATGCTGTCTTAAAAAAAACCAACCTAACATTTAATCCATTTCACAGTGGTTATGTTGCTCATCAAATGCCTAGAGCAGTTAGCATTTTGGTAGAGTATCAGGTTGAAGATTTTTAAAGCCAAAAGGGCTTGTTTTGCCATCTTGTTCTACCTACTAAGCGATAAAGGCCAAGGGATCTCTCTAAAGTTATTCCTTCTCTAACTGCACCTGACCCTGACTTTATAGCAGAGGTCACTCTAGATTTGAAAGTGGCTGGTAGTAAAAGGAGTTGTTCCAATATTTAATTACTCTCATTTGTTCCAGCTTGTGCTTGTTTAGCTTCCACTTCTACCTTGTGGACCTTGTTATACCCTTGTTTGGTAGAATAACTATCCCTCTCCTTGCCCATCATTGATTTTTGGTTGAAGAGTAACACTCTGTAACATCTGACAATTCAAATCATAATTTGCCCTTTTTCATTACTCAATTGTCCTGTTTTCTTTGTACTATTAATATATCTTTATTAGCACTGACTTTAAGGTTTCTTGCAGGTGTCAAGTCAAATGATCATTTCAGGCCCACAATGCTGAAAAGTGATAATTTTTAGTCAAAGACCTGCTCCAGTTACCTCTGTGTAACAGGCCAACAGCTTCTGCACTGTCCCTCACTAAACTTCTCTCCAAAGCTAAAACATGTGGTGTTCCAGACACCGCATCTCCTTTCCCAGGCAAATTAGTCCAGAACAAATAACTCTGGTCTAACCCAGATTTCTGAAATTTATAATCTCTTCCTAACAGTGTTCTGTTAACCTCTGATGAACCTTGTCCTCTTATTTGGACTGTTGAATCTCCCTTGAAATGCTACTGCTGTCTGGAGAGACTGAGACCGTTAGCACTGGCAGAGGTATTTCCTTAAGATCAGCTGCCTGGTCCTACTGGGGGTATTGCATGACTGAAGAATTCTTTTTGTCTGGAAATTTTGACCTCCTGTGTGAAGTGGATCCTGAATGATTTCCTGTCCAAACTACGGAATGTTCATTCCACCAGAAAAAGGACCTAAGAAGGTACTAGTTAATGCAAGAAAGGGGACATTTGTCTAAGTTACAATACTCTGAGGACATAATTTGGATTTCAGGTGGCCAGAGCTTTTGCAACAAAACCTGTTAATGTATTCCTCAGCATTTAAGGAATGGTATCTTCAGGATGCTGCATAGCCCAAGACGTGGGACACCACTAGCAGAGAGGTTCTAGCAAATGTTTCAGGATACTCTCTGAAGAGTTTGCCAAGAGCGGAAGGAACCAATTTTAGATCATCTGGGATTATGACACCGTAGCCTTGATGGGTCTTCACAGATAGGCGCAGGCCAGAACTCTAAAACCTGATGCTCTCTCATTGTATAAAAGTTCATATATGAACATTAGGGGGTTTTTAAAGTGGAATATAATGTAGAAATATAGCACCACAAACAAAAAGCATTCTGTAAAGAGAAAACACTTTCATACTCATGCCCATGGTTCCTTTTAAAATTCTTTTTGCTAGCTTTTATCATTCTGATCCCTCTCTATTTTAAGGAAATTCGAAACAACTTTAAAATATGCTTTTAAAAATATGTAGCAAAGTATGAACTGATCATTTAAAAGAAAGCATGCCACATTAGAAACCTCTGTGCATCACTGATATGTAACTTAGATTATTTTAGAATATCCTAGGGCAAAAACCCACTGTGGTTTCTCTGAGCTGGCAGCGCAGATGGAAAGATAACAGTTGTGACCAGACTTTTGGGGTATGAAAACACATAAGAGAGCTGTTTTCATTCCTCCATCATGTGACAGAGAAGTGGTCAAGTAAACTCTTTAGCAGTTCAGTCTGCCTACAGTTTTTAAAAATCACTTGTGATCTGCAGCTTAGCTGAAATAAAACAACACTAAGCCTTCAATTCTTACTAGTTAACTCAACATAGCCACCTTTCCAACTCATGGACTGGAGTTAACACAGCTGCTTTTCCATGCTCCTTGTTTCTGATTTCTTCACCTTATTTCTGGTTTTCTAGTTTCTTCACCATATTTAAAGACACTGAGAACCCATCTAGCATTTTCCTACCTTTTTGTGTTTATGTCAGAGATCCCACGCTAGGCCCACATATGTCAGAAGGAGCTTGCTCCATGGGTTGAACATTGGATGTAGCAGATCACGTTGCTCTTCTACAAGATGAATGTGGGGGTTGTTGTCCTAACTAGAGGTAGAGACACAATGAGGCTGGGTATGTAGAGTGTTCATCCTGCTCCGAGGGGGATAAGAGACATCCTGAATCATCTTCTGTCTGCTCTGGATGTAAATGTCTGTGTGTGTGTGTGCCAGGTGAGAGGGTGCTCTGCACCATCCTTCTGGAGCCTTGGCCATCGGAAAACCCACTCACCTCTGCCAGGCTCTGTTTTCTCTCTGCCTCCTGAGAAGTGGATGCACTGGACAGAAGGGTTGAAGCAAATAAGAACTTTTCCCCTGAAATGATACAAGTCGGTTGACCGGAATGTTTTGTGAATTCATGCTGATCAAAGAGATTTATTCCAACTGAGAAAAAAAAAAAGAAAAAGAAAAAAAAAAAAGTAGGAAAATGGGAAAGGGTTTTTGGAAAAAATGTAAATGTTTTTTATTTGGATGCTTTCAAAGTAATTTGAGGTGATGTTTCATTTAAAAATATACTTCAGTTTTATTTAGAGTAGAATAAACATCCTTTCCAAGGGCTCAGAACAGTAACATTTCATTTCAGCCTGGAAAAAATAGACTTCAAATAAAACTTCTTTTGCTGCTGTTCTTGCTTTCATTTCTCATTTTTATGTCACTTAAAAAAAAATAATAATAATTCAGAAACAGTATGAAAAAAAGTAACTGTGAAATCCAGAAATGGTGGGATGCAGAAAAAGCCTTCCTAGGTTTGACATCTCTTTCCATATCTCATTTACTTACATAGAAAACTGTTGGGCTTCTCAGCCTTTTCGTTCATCTAACTGTACTTATGTCTATAGCAGAAGTGTATGATCTCACAGGAACTATCTGCTACTAAAATGAGAATGATCTCTTGAGGAAAGCGGGAAACAATTTGCAATTTCTGATACTGATGGTACGAGGCAATCATTGAAATCTGAAAACCAGTGCAGGATCCCCTGAGAAGGGATGGATATAGCTTTTTTTTTTGTGGAGACCCTTTTCAGTAGCTTTCCTCTTTTCTTTTCACTGCTTGACTTCCAAACGGGAGGTCAGGTCAAACTTCTGGCTGGTATAATAGCTAATTACACCCCCTATTTGGCCTAGGATGCAGGGTGAGGCATAAATTAGGACCTGATAGCTTAGTTGGTGCCATGGTGGGTTATTAGATGTGTGTCAGCGAGCAAAGTTCTGATCAAAGCTTGCAGTGAGGCAGCCAGAGGTCGTGAAGCATGGCTGGGGACTAATTGCTGGGCTGTGGCTAAAAGGAAGTTTGCAATGAAAGGCCATTAAGCTGCAGCCTTTCCAATTGGTGGAGCAAAACTATGGAGAAATGCTGATTGCTGAGCAGGCAGGGAACCAGGGGGTCTGGTGCAGATCCTGCTCTGGGTGATGGTGATGGCTCACCTCATTTCTAAAGAGCTTTTCTAAGGAAGGGCAGGATCTGCTCCTAAACATCAGCCCTGGCAAGGGCTTATTGACCCATTCTCTTAATTTAAATGAGTTGGTCAAAAGAAGCAAGCCTTTTTTAAGAAATGGCACTTACAGAGAAATTTGGATGGTTGTAAAATGAGCTGGCGGCAACAAAACTTCACTCATAGGGCAGAGAAGGGTTAGGGCAGAGGGTTTAGACAGACACTTCAAAAGCACACCAAGGTCTTTGAATGACAGCTCGTACAGCTGCATGGAGAAAAAAGTAATAACCTCATTTTATTCTCCAAAGTTTTCTACACACTTTGTGCAGCACACCAGGCTTGTTTTGCCCATTTTACAAATGGAGAAACTGAGGCAAAATGAAACAAGCTTCACTGTTGTTTTCTTTTCTTTCTTTTTTTTTTTTTTTCTTTTTAAAACACTCAGATTCCTACATGTCAGACTTCCTGGAGTCCAAATGACATAGCTAAGCTGATTTGAAGAAGAATGAACAACTCTTTCCCTACTTTTTTTTCCCCTTCTATTACAGAAGTTAATCAGTTGTGACCTACCAGTCACATCTTCAGCCTCGTTTCCTTTCAGGTCTTTTTCAGAGCTCTGAGAAATTTTCCCAGTTGAGCCTTTCTTGAGGATGGTTATCCACCTCAATTTCTCTCTCCTCTTCCTCAGGAAATTTTGAATAAAATAAACAAAGTCACAGTTTTCTGTGCATTCAGTGAAGATGGGAACACTTCTGTTCTCTAAATACCAGTGTAATTTTCACGTATGTGAACAGTTTAAATGAACTAAATATTCAAGTTATAACATGACACAAGACCTAAATAGCAGAGACCAAATATTTTCATGTCTGTTTGGAAAGGGCATCTTGAATATAAACAACGACAAATAGCTGAGAAATGTCTGGCTGCTCTGGCCAAATATGGATTATCAGAACCAAAGTTGGAATTTCCACACGGAGAAATTTCTATTCATCAACGTTTATTTTCAGTCTGCTTTGGGACAAAATGTCACATTTTTAGGGAAAGAAAAAGAATCTCATGAATACTTCAGTCAGAAATGTTGACATGTTTTTGTGTCACTTTGACTTTCACTGGCTCCCAGCTATGCTCTTGCAAAGTTAGAGAAACTAAAGCTTCAATGATTCATGTCCAACATTTCTTCATTAGTTTTTTGCCATAACTACATTTTTCATGAACACACGTGTCCCAGCTCAAGAAATGGTTTCTTGATTTGTGAGTTGATATCTAGCCTGTTGGACCATGTCACTTAATGTAGGAACTGCAGAACGGACAATACTGTTGCAGTTTTAGCTTAGAAAAAGCTCTTACACAAACTCCCACCTCGCTGGGAATCACTTTTCATTCCTCTCTCTTTCTTTTCCTTGCACCTGGCTCACATTTTCCTTTTTCTCTCACCTACCTGTCCTTGGGGTAGGACATGAAAGTGTCATTGGCAGTGGTAATTATTGACTGGTATAATGCAATTACCAAGGCGTATTACCAGCCTGTCAATGAAGTCATACCTTTTAAATGTACAGTTTATTATTTAAAGGCCTATAATGAACCTTAAAAAAAGTAAGCTGTGGCTACAGTTGTCTTTCTTTGGATGAAAAGAATTGTAGTTGCATGTAAATTAATGATTTTAGAGAAGAAAAACTGTAACAAAGAATGAAATCTGTGTGGTATTTCACAGGTGACACAGAAAAGAAGAGCAATATTTAATAGCTTTCCTAGCTGCTTGCACCCTATTTTCTTTCAAAGAAAATCACCCACTCTGTTAAAGCAAGAAGGGAAAGAAAAATTTTATTGTTGTTGGATTTGTCTTTTTCTTTCCCTTGGTATTGAAGAAAATTAGAAGAGAAATGTGTTTTATGTCTCTTTCTGTTCTTTTCATACGACTTAACTATATTATTAGATATATTCAGTAATAATCTGTAGATGAAAGGAACATTAACTCTTGAGTCTTTATTATGATTAAGGCTTGAAGTCATTTGAAAATTTTATGTGGAACATGATCTATTACATCTTATGGCAAATAGGAGCTCATATATTTAGGCTACAGCTAAAGAGTAACATCTGCCCAAGTATTGAAGAACTAATTGCTAGCAAAAGAGAAATGAGTATGTTTGTCACTTTGTATGGTAAACTCGGCAGTGAAGAGAATAAGGTCCGGATGTGGAAAATTGGAAAGTCAGTTGTTCTGCAGAAACAAACCATTTTCCTGTGAGGAGTAATGGAAGAGATCTTTTTCTTTTTATATCCTGAGACAGAAGGCAAGCCCAAGAATGTATGATTTTAAGTTGAACTTTCAAACCCATAACTGATAAGGTGGTTTCAATAGATGTTGTTGGTAATACTGCCTACAGCAGAGGTGCTCTGGCAACAAACCTGCTTCTGTTGAAGTTAAAGGCAAAATTCCTTAACCTGTAGTATCCATCTTGGTATTTATGTATTTTAGAAATGAGCCAAACCCCCAGATTTAAAAGTGGTATTTGAACTTTCCTAAATTCAGACTTAACTTGTTACTGGGCTTTAGGTTCTACTTGCTGGGAAGCCAAACTGATGCTATTTGAAAATTTCAGATCTGGATCCAGTTTTTGATTTAACATATTCTCAACACTTTGAGTTGTTCAGTTCCAAGATTTTAGTTCAGGTCTTTCTATTCTCAGTTTTATAACTTCATACATGCAATTGTTTGAAGTCTCTAAAATGATTAATGTGCATGCAACCCTATGAAAACATTCTTTGGTGTTTCTCCAATTTGTGGTTTCATACATGAGGATAAGAAGTAAAAAAGAAATATTATCCTTTGCTTGCACTGCAGCAAGTACCTCTAGTCATGTAAATAAAGCCCCAAACAAGGCAGAAATTACTCAACTGTATTTGAAACACTGTTTGCGGAGCTCAGCTTCATTTTACTAAAGAAGTTGTTGGAATTATATGTCTTTAAATAAATTATTCACTTGTGTGAGGCAAGTAAACCGAGTGAATTCTTTGAGTTCTATCTAGCTACTACCGGGAGAATTACCGGAAGTGTACAGTTTTATTGCCCTCAGCCTTTTCACAAGACTTCGATAACACAATTAGTTATGTACAAACAACTCAGAAAAAGATCCTCAGGTGTAGGAAGAAATCATGGTTAATAGACAGGTAGGTAAAACTTTTATATATATATCTGGAACTGAGAAACTGTAGATATGAGGTTCAAGAGATATGTATGTACACACTGTGTTCACAAATATGCATAAACGCAATCCATAAAAATTCTGGAAAATAGTGATTTAAAAAAGATCCCCTAAAATATGAAGATTATTTTTTGCGTAAGACCATTTTCTGTGTAAGTTGTTAAAGTGCAAGATGCAGTCCTGGTACGTAGACTCTGTGGGTTGTTGAGTTTGAGTAGAAGGTGATGCTATTCAGATACATGACATTGGTAAGACTGATACCGAAACGTGCAATTCTGCTGTTCATATCTAAAGCAGGATGTAGATAAATTGGAAAGTGTGGATGACTACAGATTAATTTGCATTCAGGGGCCAAGCCAAAAATGTCCACTCAGTGAAGTTCTTTGGACTCTCTGTTTCAGGTACTCACATGAAATGATTGTGTCAGCCTCTTCAGTGCTTACAATTTTTGAAATATGATTGTTCTTGATCATTTTGGTCTGTTATTTTTTCGTCTAGTGTAAAGGATAATCTTTGCAGTTGCTTCTTCTACAATCTGCAAGAATTCTTCCTACCCTTCCTGTTCTGAACCTCAGCCCAGAGTGTCTTCATGAATCCCTCATCTCCATTAGTTGGAGGCACAAAACTTGCTTGACAAGCCCACAAACTCACTGACAGCTCCTAAGTTTATGGTTTTTCCCTAACCCTGCTGATATACCCCATAGATGATGAGTGTGTACAGGGCAGAACAGGGTCTGTTGGCAGTGGAGAAGTATCATGACAGCCATAGTTTACAGGTTGAAGCTGGATCTTGTATACCTAGCCTAGAATAGAAAATTTACTGGACTCTGTTTTATAGGCACATGTCAATCAGGAGGTGAATGGTGTAGATGGACAAATAATTTCCCAATCTGTACAAAAAGTGGTGTAAAATCCAGGTGAAGAACATGGAGAAGTTGCAAACTTATAAGAATATCCTCCTAGTTAAAAGGTATTCAAATTTATAACAGAGTCTGCAAAAAAAAAATCAGCATGGACTGACATATTCATCCACAGTCAATGCAAATCCTGGACCATTCCCAGGTATAAGGTAAGACTGCCTGGAGCCAAAGATACCTTGAAACTTCCAATGCAGTCAACATTTCCTGACCCCACTTTGCTCAAACTCCTTTTCCACAAAAGAGAGAGCAAATCAATACTTAGTTTATGCATTTATGCACAACTCTCTAATGTCAGACTATAGATACATTTGTGGCAATGCATTAATATTGACATGGACTCCATTAAAATATTAGCGAACTACTAGGGATACTGACGACACTGAAATTACACGAATGTGACTTACAAAAGATAAATAATTCTGAGCCCATTCAGTGGACTCCAAATACTAACATAATATAGTAAGTCGTGTAAATTTTTGTATGCTTCAGCACATTTGCTCCTGTGTGTAGGTGATGGACAGCTCTTTGTTCCACGCGTTCTGTGTGCTCTGGGTTTAACTCACTATTGACAGGTCATTAGTTTGAGCTACTTAGTGGGAAAGTGTCATTTTAAGTTCTTTTTCAATGTGTGTCGCGCTTCTTTCTTAAGAGAAGTTATAAATCTTGGTTAAAATCCTGTTGAATGCACTGTTTAGGTACCATTCTGGATTTACATTAGTTGGAAATGAGAATAATATTTGATGCTAAGATACCAGGGCAAGGACCAATCTTTGTTCAATGTGAGTATAGCCTCATAGCAAAATATGTGAGGAATATCCTATGTTGTGGGGTCTTCTACACTTCATCCCTCACATCCCAGCTGGGAAGTCAGCTTCCGTGTTGGAAATTTCCCTTCTCCCAAAGCGTCTCCCCTGCAGGTTTGCACAGGTTTGAAGCATATCTAACATGACAATTGAGAGGTTTGTTGAGTTCACACGCAGCGCAGAAAGCAATTTTACTTTTCATACTTGATGTTCTTGTGCACATCTGACCAGAGTAGCCAAGTGCATAAGTTGTAATCTTTCCAAAAGCAGTAGGTTGATATCAAAGCCTTTGCAGCGAAGCAAGGAATTGTGGCAGTACTTCAAGGAACAGGTTTACAATTAACTGTTAAATACAGATTGAAGGAATGCCCCACTTGGTTGCTGCAGGCTTTCCCTGCATGCCAGCAAAGACTGAATCTAAAGCACGGAGCATGGCAAGATCACAACCTGTTAGCAGGGGGGAAAAATAGGGAAGATTTATTGAGTAGTTGATAACATGTAGGCTGCTTAATGGTTTCAGAATACCGCACAAAATAACAAATCAGACCCTCTGATTAGAATTCTGTTGACAAAAAATGAAAAGGCAAGGAAAATAACCAACTCATATGGCATACATGTGAGACTTCTTTTAAAAACCAGAGCAAGTTAGAAATTTCTCAGCCTAGGATAATACAGATGGCAATGTACATAACCTCAAAACCAAAGCGAAACACTTTTCTGGAAAAGAAAAAAAGGAATAAAAGGATAAACTGAGGTTGCTTTTACAGTTCTTGATGTAATCTGGGGTCTAGTATGCTCAGTGGTTCCAGTTTTAGGACAAGGCATATGGAACAGAATATTTTATTTCTGTTTCTGTTTCATTATTTAATTATTAGAGTTCTGTGCACTCTAAGCTCCCATTTGGACTGCAAGCTCCATTGTGCAAGTGTTGTCTTTGGTGTACAACACTTTGTAGCATAACCAGACACCAATTTCAGCTTGATGTGGCTACTGTATAGGATGACATGGTTTAAGATATGGACCAAGAGATAGTGGGCTTCCAAGGCTTCACTTTAGCAAAAAAAGAAAGAAAGCCTCAAACATGTTTTTAACTTCACGCTCATGGTGATTGTTTTGCTTATATCAAAACCTTTGGATGCATGAAAAGTCACACAGAAATAAGACATGAAACAGAAGTTTATTTTTGTCAATGTTGTTTTCCAGATTAAACCCAACATTTCAGAGGGCTGAGGATTTGTGAAGGATCCTCAAAACCAACTAGCATCAGCAGAATTTGCAAGGAGTTGCTCAACATATGTCAAGTTTTGGCACCAAGATCTTAATGTAATTTGCTTAAGCAAATAGTGTTCCTGTGCAGTTCGTGATTTGGAATGAGCCTGAAGATCAGCACTAAAAACTAGGAAAGTGCTATATTATAGCGAAAGGCTATAGTGATTCCTCTACTTTTAAAACTTGAAAACAGCACAGATAAAGAAGTGTCATAGCTGGCCTTGCTTCAACCAGGATGTTGGACAATTTCTAGTTGAATTATCCTGTGACTGTCCAAGAGGTTGCATATAGAACTGCCTGATATGCCACTGGCTGAGCTAATGATCAGTCTCACCAGAAATATGAAGTTAAATTTGAACCACATCTTTGAAAGAGCAAACCTCACTGCTTTGGCATTCACATCTCAGGAAGCTAACTGATTTGCTGCCGTTTGTTCAAAGAAATCTCCTTTGAGACAGGAACCTTCCAAAGTTATATCTGAATGACAGGTTTCATGTCATTGTTGCTACAGGCAATCTGCCAGTGCAGTGTTCTGCAAAGACCAGGGTTGGATCTCTTCCTCTCATCCCATTTTTGTGCGTCTATTCCATCTCCAAGACCTTAACCCAAGCAGTGTGTGCCAATATCAATAAGTAGCACCCACATTCACCATCCTTATTCAAAACAAGGCATTTGCTGCATAACTAAATGTCAATGGTTGCTAGTATTTTAAATAAGAGCCCATGCAAAGAAAGTTATTAGGTAAATGACTCAGTTTAGATTGTACCTCGCACTCTTGCTTTCTGTGGAAATACTTACTCATAGTTGTGTTGAAAACATGAATTTTCAGTAAGTTTTGCTTGGAATCTTTGAGTTTCAAGTGTTTTTATTGTCATTAGAATTAATGTTGATAGGTAGATTTACCATTTAGCCCAATGTAAAATGTTCTTCTAACTTTAGAGAGCTTTATTTTGTTTAATTGGAGAAGCCAATTCAAGCCAGTGAATTAATTGGAAATTGCTAACAGCTAAATTCAAGCTGAATTCAGAGGTCCTTGGGCTCCAGCTCTGCTATCAGATCAGATGCTCAACTGCTTTTAAAGGTCCAAACTTCAAATGTACTTAACATCCTTGAGTGGAAAATATAAATATCCCCTGTGAAGCTAAGGTCTGGTCATGAAGGAAATGATTAACACAAAGCTTTCATTTTAATTTTGTATTAAGGAGCTCTACAGGATTGACTTCTCTCTTGTGCAAATAAGAATAGCAACCTGGTGCTGGTTAGAACGGCCCTTAGGCTATCCTGTCAAAATATGGCAAAATGGAAGAAGGTAGAGAAAGAAAACACAAGGTTAGTATGGAGAGAGATCCCATGGGTCAAAAGCTGCTAAGAGAACAGTTTGATATGTGATTATTGTCCTTCTCCCTTTGATTGAAGTGACTATGTCTTGGAATCCGTACCAAAAAAAATTTACTTGATCTGCTGCATGAAAATGTACACGTGAAAGAAGCTTTATGATCCAGAATTAGTTTTATTCTCTGACCTCATTTATTTGTTTATTTATTTGAATTGCTTCTATTACCATACAAATAAAATTCTTTGTAGATTTCTGAGAATGGAAGATATGATGGTAAATGAATTCATGGGATTTTTTATTAGATAGGACTGGTCTGCAGTGTTTTCCCTTTCAAAATCAGATCTTTCCCTCCATATTTAACCTGGAGGTAGGGATTCTTCACTCTCTTTTACATGGAAGTAAAACAAGGCAGAGACCAACTTTTTTTAAATGCTGGGTGAACTACAGGTATGGAGTAGTCTTAAAAATGTAGCCCCAGCTCCGAGCCTGAAAAATCTGACCTTGAACACCGCTGAAAATGCAGTTTGTGAAGTAGTGACCTGCCTAAATGTCAGTAAACCAGAAGCTCAACAAGCGATCTGGCTGCAGGATTGCAAGGCCTAACCTCCTGCTCAGCTGCAGCCTCAGCATGGGCGTGCCAGGAAGCAGCAGTGTGCATGACCTACAGTAAGTCCTTCATGAAGGGTGCTGTGAGGCACTTGGCCTTCTCCTTTCTCAGGCCAGCAGTTTCACCTTTGCTTATCAGACCACAACACCATGAGATGCTTTACCAAAGTAGTGTGTTCACTTTCCAGAGAACCTTTTACATCATGGCCATGCAATCAGAGTTGTTAGCAGGGTTAGTCTTGGGTGAAAGGCAACAACTCCAGAAGCTCCAAACTGTAGTATATCTAGCTAAATTGACATAAGGCTATCAGATTTAAAAAAATATTTTTTTTGCTCTATACACACATACACATGGTCAAAAATAACAAACGTTATTCATGTCTCTGACCAGCTCTCTTTAACTATTTAACTACAGGTTGTCCAGGGGCTAAAACCAATAAATTCCCACCTAAATACCTATGCAACGTGCCTGCATTTCATAAAGTCTGAAAACTGTTTTGCCAATTGTTAGCCTGAGATAAATGGGAGGCTGGAGTTTTAGATCATGTTCCCAATCACTTGCTAACTGCAGCCAGCCACCGAATTGTCATGTTCCGGAGATTGCTTTCACATTCTTGTGAATTAGTGTAGCGTGTGTCAGCATTCCTTAAGAGGTATCCTTCAGCTTAGAAGCTTTCAGCCTGTTATGAGCTCCATCCTCCCCTAAGCAGGAGTTCAGTAGATACAATACCACTTCTTTGGGAAGATAGTCATCAATCATAATCATGCCTTAGTCTCTCACTAGCAGAAACAGCGAGAGTGGTATCTTTCTAGAAGAAAAAGAAAAAATATATTTAAAGACTAGAAATTACACCAGAGTACAGAATCTAATGTCTTCTTGAATCCAATTTTTTCTCAGTTCAGAGATGCCTAGGTTGATTGTGTCAGGTCATCTCAAATAGTGGTATAAAAGAAGGTCCCACAAAGGGTGAGATGAACAGCACCTAGCTTTAAGTATCAATAGCGCTTGCATCCACAGCTAGTCTTCCTCAGATGCCTTTATTGTCAAGTTGAGGAAATAAAGACAGTACTTGGGCATAATTATTCACATCCTAAAATAGATTCAAAAAGAAACTAGTTGATTAGTTGCTTATTGATGGAGCTGAAAGAAACTAGCTTGGATGCAGAAGTCTACATTACTGATGCCCAAGCTAAATATGCATACCATCTTGTACAAAGAAAACATCTCCTCCCTTCCTGAAGTAATTTAAATTATTGTGTGTGTTACTTTTTTGAGCAGGACCCTAGCTAGATGCAGTAGTAAGAAAGCAACATCATATCTTCTGAAAGCGATGTGGTTAGACTGTGCAGAGAGATGGAGAGGGAAAAAATTCAGACGTGTTAGAGGGAGAAACAGAAATTAAGAATAAACCAATTCTGCAGCATCATAATTGCAGCACTCCAAAAAAACCATTGGGACTTCTAACAGCTACTTCATGCATGCTGGAATGTTTCTTTCTTCAAGCAAATGATTGTAAGTGCAAAATGACATAGGTGATGTTGGAAAGAGAACTTAGAACAAGACCTAGCTTGCTCCTTCCAAGTGAATGTCATGAGACCTGCACTAAGATAATGATTTTTCTTGCAGCTTGACCTTGCTCTTGCAGATGTTGTCCAACAGCAGGAGGAAGGGTAGAGTATTTCCGTGCCAAATATCTTTTGGCCTGGATACTCTAGACAAATTTCCTAGGAGATGGAAGTAGCAACAAGCTAAATAAGGAAATGAACACTTAAGTTTTCCAATGCTTAGACAAGTGATCTACCCATGTTATGATAAAAATGCCAGTGTGATTCTGCCAGTCACAAAGTAGTAGTCATCAGTGCTTCTTCCAGGGCTTTTGAGCCTGTTGATTCATGTCAGGAATGCTCTGATGATGCCTGACAGTCTGGCCTCTTCATGAGACCTAAGCAGAGGAGCGAGTCGTTGTAGACTGTAAAGCTGTCTAGACATAAGCAGTGTGGTTCTACCCTGTCTTGCCAGGAGAAAAGCAGTTCTGGGCATGTGTAGTCTTAAGTGCCTGGACAACTTAAACCACAATAAGTGAGGTGAGGCTGAGTGACCCCTAGTGTTGGAAAGAATATTTGAGGATGACAATTTGGGATTTGGGAACACAAATTCCTTTCAGCCTCCCTGCCTGACTGACTGTGTGGAGATGGACACCACTTTAGACGCTGATGTATGTAACTGGATCATCTCTGACATCAGTGGGAACATGCTTATCTCAACACTAAGTGATTTTGAAAAACCCAAGCCCTTGTGGTTAGGCAAAACAGATATAGGGATCATTTTGCCCACTCTTGAAGAAGAACCCAAGATAAATGAGATAATCTAGCAGGAGACAGCAAGATGCCCTATGTTTGTTTTGAAACTGGCTGACAGCCAGGAGATTGCACAGGAGGAATCACAACAGACTTCAATCCAAAGACTAGAAAGAAACATGGCCATCATACACGTATGTGAAGTCTCAGTGTCCTCTACAGCTATACATGGGAAAGGTATAAAGGTTTTCATATAGTGAAGCATCAGCTTTAGCTTGCAGCTGCCCTCGGAGCAATAACAACCCTTTCCATGCCATTTTGTAGAGAGTGGGCTCTGCTGCTGTTTCAAGTGCATGTGGAGTTTTGGGGAGGCAGAAAAGGGTTTTGCAGGGGTTAGAGTGGATGTTGGCTGTCAATAAAGCCATTTAAGGGTATGCTGACTCCTTAAAGGAGACCTGTTTCACCTTCACCTTAGAACAATCTCAACACACCTTCCCAACGAAACGGAGAAATCCTTAGTCCGACATCAGAGTGCCAACCTCTTATTTGAAAGTTGACTTTTATTTCTTGCACAGATTATGTTGCCTTCTTTCTCCTCCCCCCAGTATTTCTAGTTGTAGTGGGAGTGTGCCTGATAACCAGACCTGATGGGCTGTGAATGAGAGCATGAGTGTGAGGTGAGAGAATAAAAACTCACAGCAGCTGCAAGCAGAAAGCTGTGGTCTGAGACCTGTCGGGATTAGATGGAAAGGTAAGAGGCATGGTTTCAGTGCTGAATCAATTTATTCCAGCAGAGAGAAAAAGTTCAGCTCTAAAGAAATGAGACTGACATTTTTATGCTTTGGAAAGGGCTTTATAATGCACTGCTGGGTAAGCTGTCCCCTTCGACATGCCTGATTGGCAACTGGGAAGACATGGCTATGCCTAGACACAAGGGACATTAGAGTTTGTTCCTCTCTCCACACCAGAGCTTCAGCATCTTTTGTGGATGGAAAAGGAGCTTTTAAAGAATGGATGTTGAGGATGGAAGCAAGAAGCAAGGAAGAAGAAAAAAAAAAGATAACAGAGCTAAGATCACCTTGCAAGAAACAACTGTGATTCCAGTCACTTTGATGAAACTTTATGAAGCTGAAAGCGCCTGTTCCCTCAAATTGAGGTCCTTAAAAATGTGCAGGGTGGGAAAGAGATGGGGGAAGAGTTGTGGTCTCAGAGTTGTAATAAATCGTATAACAAGCCTTTTCAGCTTGGCCCTTCAATATTTGCACATTAGACTTAAAAGAAAAATACCTTAAATTATGTAACAAATTTGAAATATGTTTCTTATATTACACCTACCAAACATACAGCTGTTGATTCCTCTGAAATAGCATGAAAAGGGCATTTTTATGAAACAATCTTCTCTCTCCAATATGCTTAGTATTCCCTAAAATGAAGCTTCATATTTTCTAATGGAGGTCTGACATTCAGGGTACTATAATTTTCAAGCTTTTTTCAGGGTTTTAGGAGCTGAAGAATGAAGAACAGTAAAGAAAGAAAAAAAAATAAAAAGAAAGACAAAAAACCTGAGATTATGGTGAAATCACATGGTTTGAGTAACAAGTATATTTTGAAAATGCCAAAACTGTAATTTAAAAAATTAAAGTTTCAGAAGCTGGCAGCTTTTACCATGAAATGTATGTTCCTTCTGTTGACAAAACTCAGTTCTTTCATAGAGAAAAATCAAGTTTCATTAAAACACAATAAAATTTGAAACAAATATAGTATTTAATACACAGTAACAGTTTCTGTTTCAAAGACAGGGAAATAAAGCACTATTAATATAAATCCATTTTTTAAAAACAAGATATTTTCTTAATTCTCTTTCAGATTTTTCCTAAAAAAAACAAAGCCCAAACCTCCAACACAAGGTATTCTAATGTTCGTAAAGAATTTGAGAGGGAGCTTCCCTCCTCCATTTCATATGTTAATGTACAAGGGAGAAAGGGCAGCAAAGTTGACCTTATGCTTGGCAAGTCCCTGCATATCCACCATTATCAAGATGAATTCCACTTTTGCAGCAGAGACATTTCCACCACCTCCTTTAGGTAGCTAAACACAGAGTAACCCAATTAAACAAAAAGAGTCTCCCTTCTGCCAGATTGGTTCCTGAATTTGGCTTGCTGGGTGGCCAATGGAGTGATGACAGAATGAGTGACTGAGGGAAGAGAGAGGGAACTGCTATAAAGGGAGGATGACCCTTTCTGAATTGGTATGGATTTTTATTTCAAGTGATATTGCAACTACCTAATCTACCCAGAGGCGCTTTCACCTGGCAGGAGAGTGACACCTCTAGAAATGCTTGAATTAGATGTCCTGAAGATATACTTACAGTAGGGCAGCCAGCAGTACCTCCCTTTCCCCAGGGCATGGGATGGGGCCACACTGCATCCTGATCCAGCAGTGCATCACCCTTCTCCTCCCCATGCCTAGTTTCCAAGAGAACTCTCCTGTGGGGTACACATCCAGCATCTGCAGCCAGAACCCTGTTTTGAGCCCTTAGGAGCTGGTATCCCAAGGAATGCCGTGACAAGATTCCTGCTGCCAACTTCAGACATGGCTTGAAACTTCTGCTGGAAGAGCCCACTCTCTGGGGCCAGGTATCTCTGTCATTAATCTTATTTGACTGTTTGTCCACGCTACCACATCAACAGTTTAAGAACTGTTGCAACATAGTAAAAAGACAGTTTACTTTGATGTAGGAAATCTGATGTAGGCCTGGTTGTCCACTTTCCCACCAAGTATTTATCTCTTTCACTCTCTTCAGCTCTACAGATAAACCACCTCATTCCCTTAGCAGGACTGCCTAATCTCAAGACAACAGCAAGAGTATCAGGCTGGTGCTTTTGCTACTCAGGAGAGATGGTGCTGCTCTACTTCTCTGTCAGCACTGAACCATGCTTGAAGTGAAACATCTAGTCCCAAATTGTCGTTTCCCTAAAGGCCACAATGCATGTGTGGAATTAACTATATAATTAGATTATCCACCATCATAGCCCTGACAGGATGAAATATTTTGAGCATAAGTAAAACAGCTGTATTATGAGTTAGAAGTAAGGTAACATTTTACAGACTTTTACACTACAACAAAGGAAGATAAGTGTGACATGAAAGTAAAAGTCTTTTATCTGTGTATGTCTTTGAAAAGTCAGTCTACACAGACTCAAAGCATCTGTTAATCAGATTATGGGCCATATCCTGCTCCCAAAACAGTTAATAGTAATGCTTTCATTGATTTCCTCAGGACAGAAACAAGCCCTAAAGGAGCACTCTACTTCTTCATAGACCTGCTTGTTGGAGAAACATATATACTATTTACAAAAAGCAAAGCAATTTCCTGGAAGCAGAAACTCCTACCTGTACTCTTAACAACTCAGGCTATTGTAGGAACGGAAAAATTCCACCCTGCATTAGGATTACTTTTAAAAAAATGTGTCATTCATGTTTCTCATGCTGCTTCTATGCCACCCATGAAGGAAGGGGAGCTGTTTTTCAGTTAACAACAGGAGTCAGTATTTCTGTGGATCTTTTCCTCCCTCAGAACTTCTTTTTCATTCTGATATTAATTTCTGGTCCTGAGTGCCTGGTAAAATGCATGCTGGCAGGTGAAACCTTTGTACCAATCTCCATAGAAGTGATGGTCATTGGGAATACCTGTCCCCATCAGACTGCAGGGTCATGGCTGATATTCGTATTGTTATATCATTCTGACAGGGTTACATAGAATCATTTACATTGGAAAAGATCTTTAAGATCATCTAGTTCAATCATTAACCCAGTAGTGCCAGGTCACCACTAAGTTATGTCCATCACCATCACATTTATGCATCTTTTAAATACTTCTATGGATGGTGAGTCAACCACCTCACTGGGACACTGTTTACTGCTTTTGTTCCCACAACTACTTCTTCAAGGTCTGTCTTTATTTTAGCACTTCTTGTGTAGTTCTAGTTACATGCCCTTGTGTTGTGTTCAAATCTTGCCCTTTCATACACAGCAATCAAAAGGAGGCAATTGCTGCCGAAGTGTAAGTTACGCAGCTTACACAGGGTTTTGGTCATTAAAGTAACTGTATCGTAACCTGCATCACCTTAGGGAAAAAAACCCTCAAAGTAGGGATTTAGATATTTCCCTGCAGAATGCATGATTTTGGGCTCCTCCATTACTCAATGTGACTACTAACCCATTGTAAAAGGGGTATGATTTATTTGTGTATTAGTCCCCAAGGTCTCATAAAGGGTTGCTTTTGAGATACTTCACTGTGGACACTAAAAAACAAGAATGACAGTGGAAAACCTTGGTCACAGTCTTGTACTCTGTGGCCTATCCATTTGGGGGGGTAAGGATATCATGGTACAAAGAGTGCTTTGCCATCTTGGACTATAGATCGCCTTCCAGCCCAGGCAAAGCACAGCTGTGTTAGCTGTTGCTTGCAACGCTGCCCGTTCTCCTGTGCACTGTGACACAGAGAGACACTTCTCCTCCATCCCACTTGCACTAGGATCTTGGCTGTTACACTTTGGGCTGCTTCAAAAATATGTCTGTAGTTAATTTTAAATCTATTAATTCCCACGGCTCGACAGCGGCAAACAAGTTTTCAAGGGCTTCCTGAGTACAAAATCTGGACCAAAATCTCTAGCTAAATAATTTCATCAGCAGGAAGTACCTTTTGCAGACCTCACTGCTAGTCAGATAGAAACCACAGATTCTGCTTCTGTTGATAAACCCCCTACATTAAAGACTTCAACCTTCAACAATTTTCAATTCCAAGCAAAAGCCCTGACAATTTTATTTCCCATGTGATTCTCATTTTCCAAGAGAAATGCAATGTCCTCTCCTACCGCATATCAGTTTAAGTCAGCCCACAACAGCAGGGAGAACTTTTGGAAGCTCATTTTCCAGAATGCTTGTTACTGTACATTGGCTGGAAACAACTTCTCCTGTATCTATCCTGAAAGTGCATGTACATTTAGTCCTCTACAGCATTAATTCATAAGCACATAAGAGATTTAAACAAATTGCCTTCAGGCTGCTGTGTTTCCACGCCGACAGCCTCTTTTCTTTTTTCACTTGTGTTATACAGTCTCTGCATTAACATAAATGGGAACCAGGACAGGCTGTAATGAAATTGGACTAGTTTCTGTTACTATGTCATACAGATCCCGGTCTCAGTATAGTCCTATTTATCATATTTATATAGTGCCTATATTCCCATAGTACTTAAATATCTGAGGACTTTTGGGGACTACACTAAGCTGTGTGACTAATATGTGTCATGTACAAATCCTACCTTCCCTGTATGAAGTGCTGCCACAGAATGGGATCTGGGCAGTTGCCTTTGATAAAACATTATGAAACAGTACATTTTTACTTTCAATTCTACCGTTTCTAAACGTAAAGATGATTGACTTAGTGCTGTGAGGAGATGTCTCCATTCAGTCAGGACCCCAGATCAGCCCTTGCTTGACAAAGGAAGGGGAGCATCTCCAGTGGTGATGTAGTGTAAGATGAACAAGGGTAAACATAGTTTAACTAGGATTTAGGCAATATAGAGTTTATTCACTTCTGACTGCCTGGCTAGATGAGTATGTTCCCTTTCATTAACTAAGTAGATAAGTCTGTCTTCACTGTAGAGCAGTGGTTAAAGCACTTCTGAGGAGCATAGTAAATGTGTGATCTATTCCTCCTGAAACACAATCTAAGCTTCCATTTCCTAAGAAAGGTATTAACCTTTATCTCGTTAGAGAGTTTGAGGTGCTTTATACTCCTCATGCAAAGATGTCTAAAAAAGGAGGCACCATTCTCTTCACAAGAAAGCCTAGAAGAAAACATGGTTCTTTAGTGATTAAGGACTCATTTGGACAGGAAGAGTCCTTCCCGCATGTCAGTCCCTCTGTTGGAAACTGGTTTTTGCGTATTTTCTAATGAATGCTACATATGAAATCACCAGAAATCACCCTTGGAATATGCACTAACATCCAGGCTGCTTTCTGATCACAGGCAAGCCTTGTAATTACTATGCTTTTAAATCACGTCCTCGTATTATTGCTTAATGAAACTTGGGAGGGGAGGGTGTTGGGTTTTGGGGTTTGTTTGTTTGTTTGTTTGTTTTGGTTATTTTCCTCCTTTTTCTGCAGGGGCAGTTTCCAAAGAAGGATATATCAGCATACCCCCCATCACTCAGTCCACCATCAGTTAGCCCATAGATTTCCATGTAGAGTCTTTTCTTAAAAGATGTGTGTATGGGTACAGAGAAGAGAACAGTGAATCTGGTCTCCCACGTCCAGGACAAGTGGTCTGACGTGAGCCTACTCTATTATGGAAGGCACATGAAGGGTGTCTTTCTTCTTCTCTTTTAAATACTCTTTCTTACTTTTCATTTAAAGCATTGAAGTTGGGAATCGTGAAAGAAGGAGGGTATCTCTTCACAAACATAAACAAAAAGTCTGTGTCCTATCCTAGCAGTTATTATCTGAAATGTTCCACAGCCAGTGACCCAATACTTTTGTGTTTCTATATCTTGTAAAAAATTTTGAATAATGATTGGTCTTGTGGAAACGGTGTAAAACACTGGCTAGCTTTTGAAACCTAAAAGCTCTTCTTTCACGATGGTTTTTGGATGCTTCATCTTAGCTCCCATGATGGCAAATCTGATTTGGTTTTCAATAGCTCATTTACTACACAAAAGGAATGGATTTTTTTGTGTGTCATTCCTGTGTATACCGTCAGATTTTAATTCCTTTCATGAATGCATGAATGTACTTACAAACTGTATGAAGTGTGCAAGGAAGGGATCAGAAATGATGATTTACTGGAGGGAGCAGGCGTATTTATTTTACTGTCTTTTTCATTATTGATCTATTTTAGGAAATCTACTCTTCTTAGACTCCTTCCATTGTTGGTCAAGCAAGACTTTTCCTGGGGGGTGATTCTGAGAGGCCATTTGCTTTGCTTGTTGCGAGTCACATTTTGGCAGTGGTGGTGTGCATCTCCCATCCACAACTCTCAGTTTGCTTGAGCTGGGTTGAAGGGAGGCTTAAAGGGGCTACATTGTCATCTGTAGGCATCAGATACCCTGAGGAAGGTGACTTATTTTCTTATGCGACTCACTGAGCAGAGAGGATGGCAGTGTAGGTTTTCTCTTCATCTTTCTGCTGTTTGCTCAGACATATATGTTTTTTTCCCTATTTCTGCAACTAAGGTCGTTAAGTTAAAGAGCAGCCCCAGTGAGGAGGCAGGGATGCAATTTTGATGACTTTTGTGGTCGGTTGTGCACTGGCACTGAAGGGGAGTTGGCTGCGGAGCTGAGTTTTTTTGGCTGTTCTGACATTTGATTTGCGATATGAGTTGAGGTAGATGCAGATGTTAATGTCACTATATCTGGTGATAATCTTGGTTTTGAGTGATTTTGGTGATAAGAGATGGGTGCCTTTGAGTAACCTTAGAACAAGCTTCAGCCTAGGTTCGTGTAATATTATATATGCTGGTGTCTCTGACGCAGAGAAATACGGAATTGTGTGTTCTGAACAGCAAATTCACAAATAGTGATTACAAGATGGAATATGCACTTATTAGTCTCTGTTTTGTCTGGATGCTGCTTGGCAAATACAGCCCAGTCCAAAAGTTTCTCTTCTGGCCTGGTGCAGAAAAATCTTAATGACAACAGAAGCTGGAAGGAGGTATTTGGCCTGAAAGTTTTAATAGCTTTCAACCTATTTTCAGTTGTGTTGGTGAGTTTGCGTTGCTTTCATTAATCGCATTGCTGTAAGAGCAAAAGATGTCCACTTTGAGGTCAGAGACTTCTTGCTTTTTGTATTGTGTGTGGGATTTATCTTCTCTCACTTTAGCTGTCTAAAAGTTAGGCATCAAAGCTTGTTCTCTGGTGCATGAAGAGAGATACACAGCTTCAGGAGAAAAATCATGCTGCCTAGTTCTAGATAAGACAAATGGTCCAGCCGATGTCCCACATCTTTTCTCTGTTTACAGTGGTGATAGATCAGGTGACCCATGTAAACTGAAATTCAAATCATCTCAGTGAGAAGATTGCTGCTGAACTAAGCCCTTGTAGTCCATGGAAAGGACGAATATTTTAGGCATGACTCATCCCAGCTATTTGAGACATCTATTTCAGAATAACATATCTGAATGAGACCCAGTCACGAGGACTAGCTCAGGTAGAGGCACTGACTTTAGACTTCAACATTTATTTGGAGGAATCCTTTCCTAAATAAGTAACTTTTTTTTCTAATGAAAGATAGGAGAATTCAACTTGATCTTCTATGTAGTATAAACAAAGTTCACAAAGGTACACCTAATCTGAGAACTAAGACAATACAATGTCAGCCCAAGCATGGATTATCTGCCGGGAAAGCTTGACCACATGCTGAAAAATATATTTTGACCTTTTGGTAAAATGTTAAGGATCAGCTGGGCTGTTATTTTTTGTCATGTCACAGTCTCTCTGGAAAAAAACAAAACAACTGTGTTTTTGCAAATAAATATTGAAGTAGCAATAGAATTAGTGTTTTTTTACCAGAGGTTATTTTTATGGTGAGTACAAGAAATAATAGACAACATATCTTCAGTACCAGATCACCCTTTAATCACATATCCAGTTTCCTTCTGAACTACTTGGTGACACCAGAAAGGAATATCTTTCTGGTGAGATAGTCTGGTAAGTCGTGGAGTTACTACCACCAGTCAAAATTAAATATTTCTGTTTCTCTTGGTTGAAAAATGTGAGCATTTTGTTTATGTTTTACCAGTTAAAAATAATTGTGTTATCATTTTTTTCCATCTAGAGGTTTGGGTTTATTATTTGGATTTATTTTTTTTTATGTGAACAGATTATAACTGCAAAAATAAATTCCCTGCAAGCTAATCTTTTCTTATATGTAAAACACTGTACAAGCTCATTTGCTTCTCTCTTACCTGGGATCTGCTATTGACTATATAAGATACTTTTTGCCTCAAAAGTTAATATTTCAAGAACCCTGATAGACTTTTGCAGCACCAGACCCTTTTTCTGATCAAGGGATTCATTTTGACAGTTTTAGGGAGGCATATCAGCTCCAGTAATGGTGCTGCATTTTTGGAACAAATCCAATACTTTTCTCAGAGTACTTGAACATGCATTCACTTTACTTTTTATTTCCTGTAAGTCTGCTTGTAGATGAGGCCTCATCCCTCCCTTTCGAGTGAAGGAATGAAAGAACTTCTTCCATATGCAAGCAAACAGGAAAACTTCCTTCACAGTAATATTTGTAAATATTACTTCTCCATTTACACCTATAAAACCATATAACCAAATAATCATCTTTTTTTTTTTTTTTTTTTTTAGCCCCAACGTGATGCCTACAATAACTTTCTATTTGATTTTCCAAGTAGTTGTAATTTACCTACTTCAGCTGTATCAACCATTTTGACATTTCATTTCTGGTATAGTTTGGGATTTATGGGGCTTGTACAGGACAGGAGCTGGAGCTTTACTTTTTTCTTATTTTTTTGTTTTAAAGGGGAAGGCTTGTTTGTGTTGGGTTTTTTTTGTTTTAATTCTGATAAGTCATAAGTCTTACTGTTTGCCTGTACACTCCTAGTATCTTTAAAGCAACCATCACCCTTTACATTTTTTTTAGATAAGGGAGTTGCTTTGGTTACATACATCTACAACTAAGGAACTGTTGCCTTAAAAATGCATACAGAAGCAAACTCTGTAATCTTCCTTCCCACACTGTTGTCCTTTGACTCGGATCAGTAAACAAAAACTAGGGATTAAATCTTGCAACACGGAAGTAATATATTTATAATGGTCAGATGAGGTTAGACCCTTTATAGTTTCACCTTATTGTTATATCTCTGCATTGTTTTTCTTGTGGACATATGTCCATTGCAATGTTTCAGTAAAGCTTTGCATTGAGAGAAGTCCTCCGAATAGTCTGTCAATAGAAGAATTATTCTCATTTTGCCCTCAAAAATATATGGGTGTTACCTTACTTCAGAATTTGAGATATTAAAGCATGGAAATTCAAGTGACTTATCAGGTCACCTAACAGTAATTTTACAGACTTGTGGAAGATTTTGGAAGACCAGAATTTTAAGTCACCTCTTTGGCCTGGGAGATTTAAGATGATCTTTTGGGTTAGTAGAACTGTTACTTAAATGTCATGGTTCTCTATATCCATTTAAAATCTGCAGAACACAAAACCAATATATAAACCACCATCTTGGCCAAACTTACAACCTAAAAAATATGAAAAGAACACAGCAAAGAGAACATAGAGTGATACGTAAGAATTAATATCCAATGTCATGTGTACAGTATTATACAATATCACTGTAGCTATAACTGGGATGAGAATGAGATGACAGTGACATCAAACCAATAATGTTGTTTGCCTTTGGATGGGGGAACTACACAGGGGAGCTGCAGCATCCTGACCACAGGAAATCCATGACTGTTAATGTTGGTGAAATTTTCAGAGCAGAGAGCTTCACAGAATGATTTAACTATAATAAAAAAATTACAAAGTAGGATATGAAGCCAATTGTCATGGACACAAACTTGGTCATCTTGAATTTAATGAAATCAATCCTCAAGGAAGAGGTTCACCTCCAGGATGTCATGGAAAACATGAGCACTAGGGGTTGGAGGAAAGAAATCAAAGAAAACATACGGAAATGGAGTGCAGACAAGCCAAGTGGGAACATAAGTGGAGCTCTGTAAGGAAGTGAGTATCCCATCCTTGTTTTGAAAAACAAAATTATTTCTCAAACTCATAGTTGGAAAGAGGAGCTTTTAGAGTGCTAGTGGATATATAATTCCTTAGACCAAGAGGCACATAAAAAAAAGACTTCACATTTTTTATTTCTTATATTTTTATTATTTCTAAGGGGAGTGAAAGGGTGATTTGTTCATGACTCTAACGTTTGGATCCAGCAATCATGCTGTGGGGTTTGGATACAGAATTTGCATTGCAGATGCCTGTTCCCATGGGAAACCTGCTGAGTACTGAACTAATCTCAGAGGTCCTCATAGATTTCAATAATTCATCCAGCTTGGCCAGAACCACCACTCAATGTACTAGATTCTTTATAAACCTTCCACAAGTTTGTATGTCCTTCAGGATCCTTGCCTCATATCTTTTTGTGATCTCTATTTTTAACTGGACATTTTCAACACCCGATATCACAGGTCTGCTCAGAAAACATAAAGCCCAAGATCATCTCATGTAATACTTTTTCTGCATCAATGGCCAAGTATTAATGCAGAGAAAGTTTGATGAATCTTACAGTATTAGATAGGAAAGGTAAATTGTCTTGTTCTCATTGTGTCTTCTCCTAACAGTTGGTGTGGACACCCTCTGAAACATAAGGTTTTCTGTCTCTCCATATCACAACTCAGGGTCATACAAAACACCCCGTCCGTTTATCATGGTGTGCTTTTGTCTGTTAGGTTTTTTTGTTTCTTTTAAAAATTATTATTATTATTTTATTTTGACTTCTTATTTTCACCGGATGTCCCCTTTCTTTGTTACAGAAATAACCAGATTATCTGTTCTTTTCAGCTTGTAAGGTCTGCTCCAAAGCCCACTTAAGTCAATAGTTTCTTTCCTCTGACATCAATGAGCCCTGGATGAGGCCCAAAATGAACATGAGTTAACTTGGTTTGATAGGATGGATATTAACTATACTGATTGCTACTGGAAACATATTTATGAGCTTCTCACTCTAGGAGCCAACCACAATAATTTTAATTATACAAAAGGAAGTATTTCTTGTGTAAAAACATTCCAACTACTTCCATTTCTTTTAAGCTACTTCAAAAGTGGGCAGAACTACAAAGTAGTATTGAAAACTCAGGATGGGGTGGAGGGGTATTTCCCTTCCTCTGAAATTCCTCCCCCATATATGCATACTGCTAAACCATCCCTAGCAGGGATTACTTTTATCTCCAGCACATGAAGAAACTTCTGAAGAGCTTTTTGCTTTTGTCCTTGGAATATGCCACGTTGTGCAATATGGCATGTGAAACTCTTCCTTGAAGAAGGAGCTTGAATGTCTCTCGCCATGTGCTTTCCTTCTCCTTCCTTTTCCAGTAGCAAAGTTCCTGTTGTGCAGGATATAATATAGGATACGTGCGTCTCTGTTCAAGCATTTCAAAGTGAGCACTCCTCTGAAGATCACCAAGCTACTGAAGATGTACGCAAACCTGCTAAATTGCATATCCTGCATATCAGGTGAGTAGGTACGGTGAATTTATCCTTCATCTGTGTGTAGCTATGCCAGCACTTTTTACTGAAAGTTTGTATCTTCTGAGAATCTGAACAGCTTAGTGTCAATAGCCATACTGGTTTGATCTGAAGGACTGCATTTCAACACGCGAGAGAAACAAAGAGTGATAATTTTCCTCTACGAGCCAAACTGTAAGTCTTTCTGTCAGTACTAATAACAACCATGGTCCGGTGTTTGGGCAAAGGTTCAGGTTACTCAAATTCAAATTTGGTTATGACTGACATACCCTCCAAGAGATCATGCAGCATGTAATACTGCAAACCTCTGCCTCGGTTCCCTTCCTGCACGATGGTGCTCCTGTTTCAGGCTGTAAGCTAGGTTAGGGATTGCCTTTCCATTCATGAACTGCTTCTACTTACCACAGTGGGAATCCAGTCTCAGTTGGACCTCTGAAAGTTTCTCTTCCTCTTCTTTCATTTGGTACTCTCATGGCAATGTATGTGAAGAGGAAAGCGGGAAGGAGTAGGGTTATTTTCTCTCCTTGTGCATCTGCCTGCCTTTGTTCATGTGTATTTGTATGTATAGCATAAATAAAAACAGTATTAAGGAGTATTCTTCTGAGACGTTTGGCTCAACATCTCTCAGTAGACTAGCAAAACAGTTTTTACTTTGTGGAGTGCAGAAATTCCCATTAAATGTGAAAAAAATCAACAAATCGACTCAGCTTCTGCGGAGAGATTCTTCCTTGTTTGTATTCATACAAACCCAGAACAGTGCTGTCGCCTTATCTTTCATCTGACAATTTCAAAGGATTTGAGAGAATTTAAGCAATGGAGCATTGTCCTGTTCTGGGAGGCAAGTAAGTCTGGGGATAGGAGGATTATCCCAGTCTCTTACCTATAACCTTGACCATGGGACTGCCTCCTCTCTTCTTCTTGGCAGAAGGAACAACCCCCTTACAAGTTAAGTTTGGCGTCTTTGCCACTGTTCTTCTTTGCTTCTGAATGAAGCCCAGATTTGAAGGCAGCAAGAGAAGGGACAGAGGCAGCCATGCAATGTTAAAGGTAACTGCAAGAGGTTAAAGTCTTGGTAGGAAGGCTGGAAGAAGGAGCTAAGAGCTTGAGATAAAATGGCTGCACAATGAGGCTGGTAAATACTCCCTCTGTCTTTTCCCCTGTGAAACTAGAAGAGAGGCATCAAAATGGGCTTGTATGGTGGAAACCAGGCTGCTGTTAGCGAGTACAGGAATATCCTGCTGCAGCTCTGGAGGTAGAGATTTAACCTACATAAGCACAGAAGAACCCTGCAACTTCCTAAGGTAACACAGGAAGAGGGAAAAACACAATCTGAGCATCTTGACTCTTACAATACTGCTAGATGTGGCTAGTCATCCTGAATCCTCTCCCTTGCCAAAACAAATGGAGCACTCTGGCCTCTTAAATATATTCTGCTATAAGGATAATATTTTTCACAGATAAGAGTGCCATATGCATTATATATGAAGCCAGAACCATCAATAGTCTATTCATGCTTTCCTTCCTCTTCGCTATGTGAGACAACTCTAAGAAAACAATCTTGATGTAAATGAAAATTAAAAGAGATATAAGGAGAAGAACCACATAATACAAGCATAGAGCTATTGGTTCAGGGAAAGGTTTTGCCCCCGAGAAGCAGCTGGTGCCTCGCTTTCCATCCGAAAAACGCTCCCACTTACAGGCTTTTCAGTTTTAGTCTTTGAGTTGTAACAAAGCTCCCTGCTGTTATCTTGTTTTGCCAAATACCTGCACTGTAATAGAAGGAAAGATCCACACCAATGGGGATGGAATGCAAGTATAGACTGAGTGGGGATGTTTTTATAAGGAAAATAAATATAAACATTCTCAGAAGGGAAATAGAGATAAGAGAATACATATTTTATGGAGGCCGAGCAGGTGAGCTCAGCTAGACTCAAGAGAGGGACTTTGTTCTTTCCTGTCTCATGTTCAGTGCCTTCACGTGGGATGCCAAAAGGAGGAGGAGGAGGATACAACCATAACTTTCCCTGGAAATTCACTTGGAGCTGGAATGACCACCTCTGGAAGCTCTAGGAGGGATTTTCATTTCTGAACAGACGTTTGGGTATCAGACCCACGTATAAACCTACCTATAAACAGTATCGTAGCTGACCTAAGAAACCCTGCCAGCTCCAGTGGGCTCTGGAGTCTCTGTTGTCCTCAGTACTCTTATTAATAGGGACTCCAGATAACAGAAATTCACTGAAACTTTAAATGATATAATGGAAATTTTTGTGACATTCCCTGAAAATAAATTAGACAAATATTTTCTGTTAGTCTTTAAATTTTCTTCTCAAACTGTCAAAACCTGATTTATTTTCCAGTTAGGGAAATATTAAGAGTCCCTAACTCTTAGTTAGAGACTAAGAGTTGAAAATAAATAAAGAAGGATTTTGGAACTCAAATCCAAAATTGTAATCCCAGTAAATCCCAATTACCCGACCTTTAACTGTATGATGTATAGGTCTGAGCTGTAGGAGTATGTCTTACAGGATCTTTCTTTGACAAAGAGGCTAATGAATATGGCATGGCTCACATCCATGTTATATGCATCTCAGCCTTCAAAACAGTCTAACTGCATCTAAACTGCGTAGTGGGCCTGGTCCCTGGCCTGTGCTAAGTCTCAGACTGTGCCTAATAATTGTTGGGGAAAATGCTAACTGATCCCAGGCTTAAGCAGTGTCCTTCTAACAATGTAGGGGTGTGCATTGCACTCTTGAAACGGGCTTGTAGGGCTCAACTCATAACTAATCTCAACCAAAACATAGGGTTGGGATTCAGTCTGGAGTGGAGACACATATGTAAGTGTTTTGACGTGGGTAACTGGATATTGAGGATGTAGATGTTGATAACTGGTAGCTAAATGGAGTCTGGAAAGGAATTCGATTAACCAAATCCTAGTGTCTATTTTAGGGGAAAGTGACTACCTCTCTAGGCTCCCCTCAGCACACTAAGGGCCTGACTCCATTGCCCACACAGAGGTGTCTAGTGCCACTTGGTGTTGCCTCAAGGCATCCTACCTCATCTCCAGCTATCACTATAGAAAGGTACTTGCCTTTCATGTTCTACCTACATCTGCCAGGTCAGTACCATAAGGAACAAGCTATACTCAGCAGAATATAAGGCACATTCAGGACCCTCCATCTATGTCTCAGAACCCTAAGGCTTCTCAAATACAGTAAATGCCAATGTGGGAGTTGAGCCTTATGCTCTTGACTATAATAACAGCCTGGTTTCCCTGCACACTTGTAAAGACCTCTTATAGAAACTGACCTGTGTATGTCTTATCCTTGAACTAAAACCTACCCCACAGAGTGCTCTTCTTTGAAAGCCTCTATCCTGAGGGTGTTTCCAGATCATGCATAACATGCTGGCATCTGTTCATGATGGCAGTTATTTGCTCAGGTTAGCATCCTTTGGGATTTGGAAGATCTCCTTTCAGTCTTCAATTACTCCAGGGAATGTCCTGTCCTGTTTCCATTCCTTCTGTGGCCATCTCCCACCTAAAAAGGGAAGCAGATGCACAGATTGCACATTTTTGGACAAGCATTAGCATGGTCTCCATACCTTTTTGTGAAGATTTTCTACTCTACAGGGGGGAAAAAGCCCCACAAAACCAAAAATATAAGGCGCCTTGAATCAGGACAAAGTACCTGCTAGTTAGATACAGGTCTGTAGAAAATATCATTGCTGCAGACCTACATCATTTGACTTAGGCTTTAGCCTGTGCATTTGCCCTGGCTTGCAGTGCTTATGGATTGGTGGCAGCAAGGACAGAGAAGCTGAGGAACAGAGGAGCTGTGGGAAAGTAAAATGCAGGGAGACTGCTCTGGGGTGGCTTGGTTTGCCTGCTCAGTTTGTGTACTGTGGCATTCCATGGGACTCCATTCTTAAAGTGACAATGGAGCAAGAACACATTTAATGGCATCCTCAGTCAAGTTCTGATGGGGCACTCAGAGCTGGAAAGGAGGAGGACAGTTTCAGCAACTCCTCATTGTTGTGGGAATTTTTTAACTCAATGGCTTTTGGATAAAATATTCTCATTTAATGAATGTTTTGGCAATACCAGTTTTTAATGGGTGCCAGTCCCTGCTTCTAGAGACTACCTCCCTAATATGCCAGGGCATCTCCTTACAAACTGAGTTAAAGTCAAGAGGCAAATAGAAATGGTAGTTATGGAACAGGCAAATAGAATGGTAGTGATGTTGAACAACTTAATACCTTAACTTCCTCTGGCTCAGAGGAAGCAAGGGGCCAGCAACGACAGTAGGGCAAGTGAAAACTGGCTCAATCTGATAGCTTCCCCTTTCCCACTGGGAGCTGCAGTGCTGCACTGTCAACAGCAGATATTGTTTGGTGAGGCTACAGACGGCAAGGCATCCTCCAGAGATCTGAAATACACTGCACCGCCAGCATGACCCAGGGTTGTCCAGAAAAAAAGTAAGAGATTCTCTCTGCTATTTGGTTTAGTGTCAGTATAGCCAGTAAAGTAACAGGATTTGCATGGAAATTTTTGCAATATATTTGCTCATTTTTCTAGTAAAACAGACATTATTTGACATTATTGGTGTAGTTTTTAACTTCATGCAAGGGAAGAACCAATCTCTGCTGTTTATCTATAATGCCTAGTATGGGATTTGGGAGAAGGGATTTCCCAGGCTCTGCCTGTTTTAAGGGTTTTGGAAAAACGTGTCTTGACGTTAACCCTGACATAGATGTTCCATGCTGGGTTCTCCTTTTGTTTGGAATATGTTCTGTCATGGTACTGAATTCCTCTGCTAGAGAAGCACATAGGTTAATATTTATACTCAGCGCTGATGGAAAAAAATAAGGGGAGACATATATTCTTCTCTATTTATCACTTTTGTTGTGTGTGTAAGTGTGTGTGTGTTTGTAGAAAGTGAGGAAAAGGGTTTAATTCAGAATTGCACATATCTCAGGGACATTTTATCTGATGATAAATCAATTTCTTTTTTTGGGGGGGGGGTGTGGGGGTAGGGGAGGAAGTAATAGAAATGCTATAAAAATTCTTTATTTGAAACATTTCAGTCCAGTTCATATGTGGCTGGATAGTGACTGTCTCTTCTCTCATCGCTAGTGCAGTTACTGTCAGTAACACAGGTTGATGGGGGGGACATTCTATGAGTAGTAGTACCAGGGATAAGCAAAAGCATCACTAGGAAATAACCTCCGAGCAAATCTACCCTATATCCCGCTCAACAGATTTTTCCCAACTCCCTTCCCCCCTCAAACAGAAACCATACACTCAGCCTTAGTACAAGTAATAGTGAAGCTTTGCAGTTTGCCCTGAAGGTCAACAGACCTGGGCTAGCTCAGGGAAAGAGATCAGACAACATTAAAAGCAAAAAAAGTTGGCTTTACTTGCAACAATGCTTTACTACTTAACAAATGTAGCCCTGATCTTGCAGGGAGACCCTTGCAGGCAGATTGCAGAATTCAAGGCCTAAATTAATATTTCAAATGAGCCAGACCTTTTCATTTTAATCAGAATCTCATTTTAATTAACTTATTTTGCCAAGAATAAACAATTCCTGAATAGTATTGTAACTTTTCCCCCTCTACACATACTTCAAAACTGTCAAGGTACACAGGGAAAATATTCATTAGACATTTCAGGAAGTTACCATATAGCTTTTACGCTATGGCCTTATTCCAATTTCTTCCCTTTCTTTCCTTTGGTGTTTGAAAATTTTAAATCCCAGTGACAGTCAATTCCAGGTGTTCATTTCTGACAGGAGTGACAGCTTTGAACTCTGTGGAGGAAACCAAACTAGAGAGGGAAAGATGAAAAAAGAAAAAAAAAAAAGAAGAAGAGAAAGAAAACCTTTTGCTTAGATTAGGTCAGGAACCTCTTGGCACTGTCCACATTCTTCTCCAGCACCTTGGCTTCTTGCTTCATGTCTGAAAGGGAACAGAAAGAGCAGATAATCAACCAACCCCGGTGCACTTTCACAAATTCTGTATAAAATTTCACTTAATGCAATTGTGGCGCCAGGGCTGGGCGTATGATGGTACCATTCAGAATATGTTTATATAACATGACTGCATGCCACTGCGATCCTTTAAATTCTTTCCTAAGAGCTTTACTCACTCCAGGTTCACTCATCCAAAACCCTTTATAATCTCAAATATCTCTGTTACTTTCTCCTTTGAGCAGCAGAGCTGGAGACAGGGGGGAAGGGGAAGGGCGGAAAGACAAGGGGAAATATCTGGCTGTTGTGGGCACTGGGAAGAGTTTGCTCTTTCCCTCCATTCCTGGGGCTTAAAGAACTTTTCTGCTTTAATGTAAATTCACTAGGATACAATCGCCTTTGTGGTGCCTTCTGTAGCTGTTCAAGCACACCTTTGTGCCTGTGTCTGTGTTTGGGGGAAACACCCTGGAATCATATTGTCACATATTTTTCTTTCAAACCCTTCCTGATAATGTCCTTTTTTTGATGCAGTGAGAATGCAAACACCCATCGTGGCAGGGAGGTTGCTGGTCTGCTGAATTCCCAGTGTGTCAGACAGAGTGACACAACATTGTTGTGTTCTTTCTTTTCCCTTTCTTTCTCTATTCTTACTCTGTTCTTTGTCCATCTGGCATCCCACAAGGCGTTTATTGGTGATATCAGAGAGGCTATAATGGTATATTACAGCTTGGACAGTAAATAAAGACATGTCAAGTAGATTTTTCTTAGAGAATACAGCTCCTTATAAAGTAAATTTTTTGAATATGCATGCTCCTCCAAGCCTATTAATAGGATCTTTAAATGCATATTCCAGCTTTTGACTCAGCTTGCATAATTTCTTCACAGTTTGCTTTAAAACAATATTATTGCCAGACGTGAAAATAAGTGTTGTCTGTTTCCAGCAAGAACAATGACAGTCTTTCATTTGGATGGTACATTGCTCAGTCATTTTAACCTAGGCTTGGGGATTAAGGCTTGCAGTTTCTCATCATATGTCAAAAAGTACATTAGGCAAGTGAAAGATACTGCACTGTGGGATATGTTACTTATTTGTATAAACAGTTCTTACAGCAACAGCAGTACTATATAAATAGGAGTTTTGTAGGGTATGTTGCTGTTGTACATTATCCAAAAAATTCATCTCTGAGGGAGAAAATGCTTCCAACAGGCAGGTAGGAAGGTGCTATTGTGTAATCATGGAAAAGAAAACCAGCAAATTCCATCAGGATGTAAAGTATGATTCTTTCAGAGTGGTACTGGTCATTTCCACAGAGTTACTGGTTAAGGGACAAGGCAAGGAGACCAATTCAGTTACCCACTTTGCAAGCCTCTTGCAGTGTTAGTTCAGCTCGTTGGGACTCAGTTTACCCAACAGACTAATTTGGCTTTCCTTGAGGGCTGCAAAATGCAAGTATCAAGAGCAAGACAGTTGCATAAACAACAGGAAAGAGAGCATGAGGGCTGCTTATTGTTGGGCCAAGGTTTTATGCCATATGCAATGCAGAGATCCCACGATACAACCCGTAGTACGCTGCAGCTAGCTGTGCTTGTGAGCACAAAAAGCTTTTCACAGCCAGATCACACCAGTATTTTCAGGGCAAGTAACTGTAGAGGCTACATGTGTCAGGAAGACACCAACATCTGAAGAGAATTTCTCTTTTTCTGCTAGCAGGCAAAAAGCTCCAGGCATTAACTTTTGCTCAGTCTGTCCTAAGGGAGGTATTGACTGCGTCACGGTGCCTTTCCCCGCTCCCCTCCCAGCTCGACAGTCACAGGGCACCATGTGCTGGTCTAGCACACGTTTCACCTTGAAGTGGTGTTTTGTGTGAATTTATGGCACAATAGCTCTTTTCTTTCTGCCGGTCTAGTAGACACTTATTTCACACTGAGGCATGGATGCCTCCCACGGAGGCAACACACAGAGGTATTTCCGTTAGGAGGACAGTTGCTATCCACAGAAAGTGTAGCATATTCAGCCCCCTTAGGATCTGCAATATCTCTAGATTAAAAGCATGGTATGGAGCTATGTAACTGCTTTTGGATGTTACAAGAGACTTCTGGCTTTGTGTTTGTCCCTACTGTGACTTCGTGAAGAAAAGAAAACTTTTACTCAGGGAGAATAAATTTCCATATGTTTTCAATTCATAATTATTAATATGCAAACTGACAACAGGTACTCTGAAATGTTGAAAAGGAAAAAAAAATACCCTCCTCTTCTAACTCAACAAGACTTTTTTGTTTAAAGCTTTTGCTAATAAAAATTTAGAAAAATAGAAAAATATGGACAAATTGTGTTTGAAAAGCATTAAATTAAACAGAATGTATTTGTTTGATTTTTGTTGTTTGGGTTTTTTCAGGGTTTGAGTTTTTTTTGAGTGGAATAGATTTTCTGGAATTTCAAAAAGCATCATGAGATGTGGAACTATCATTTACACAACTCAATTTACCATGAGTCGTGGCATATTGGAATTGACCGGGAATCTTCCTTTTAATATCTGATTATCTGGATGTTCTATGAACACACTGAAAATAATGTGAACTTTAAATGCATGCCTTAATTCTTATCATAGTAGTGCAGGGAAAGAAAATTTATTTCCATGCTGTTTTCTTCATGGGCTTTTTACTGGCAAGTAAACACATCCAGTGATCATTCTGTGGATGTGTATGTTTTAATAGGCATTTTAATAAAGTAATGTAGAATATGTTTACTGCCATTCATTAAGAGTTTGATATCAAAATGTCTTACAACCTGTCTAAATTCATAATAACTGCATACTTGTGAATATTTTAGCTTTGCCTACAACCACCTTGGAGGTTTATCACATTATGCATAGAAAAATATTGTGGGAAAGCACAATAAATATAATCTCAGCAGCTATTCCCTTCAAAGACTTTCAGTTTTATGCATCTTGAATTCTAAATAGGTTTATTGCCAATTATACATGATGATGAAGCAGTAACACGGAGTATATGCCATATTTAAGAGACTCACACCAGCAGATGCTCTTGTAAATATGTTTTGCTTCAAACCAAGAAATCAGTATTGTGAAATCCCCCCAAAAGCTTGCCGCTGCACTTTCTTAACTCAAAACTTGTAAGCATTCTCGCTCTTTGATGGATGGCTTCTTATAAACTCTGGCCAAAAGCAACTGCAATACAAAGATACTTGTTTACGCCCAGTTTTTCCATATTGCAGTACTGTTGGAGGTGTGTACAAAGCTCAGGACCACTGCAATAACATCCTGTACCCAAACAAAATTTGGAAATCATTTGGAAAATTTGGCTGGTAGGGCCATCCAGTGCAACTCATCCTTCCTTATCCTACTGACAAGTCCATTGGGGAACAAATTGCCTTTCTCAGCTATGTTTTTTACACAGCAGATGACTGATATAATATTTCTTCCCTTCTCAACCTTAAGTAAGCCCCACTTTTGCTATCTTTTTCTCAGCTGTATGCCATTTTTTGTTGTTGTTCCTCTAGATGCTCACCTGTTTCACCTCTTTTTCAAACCATTTTCCCCAATACTGAAAACTGCATTTCAAATGAAGCCAAGCAGAACCAAAAAGCTGTTTCATAGGCTTTGTTTAAATACACAGTGCAAACAGAGATAGAAAAATAAGGAAGTATATTATACTTAAATTCACACATCTGGAAGGGACACAGAGAGAAATTAAGGTCTTGGTCCTGCAGATGTAGATACTCTCAATTAAATTCACTAACTGGGATGACCTATGGGATCTCCAGTCTGGGTAGCTCCAGGCTTACACCTATATATTGCTGCAGGTCTGAAAAGTGGAAGACTTTCCCAGCCTCATGCCAAAGTAAAGCTGTGAACAGAATCCAGCACTGCTTAATCTTCTTAATTCAGTGCCTTAACCACAAAACCACAGTTGGTTTTTTTGTTTTGTTTTTCTGTGAAATAAAAAGTTTCAAGCCTTTCAGAAAAAGAAGATAATACCCACCTGTCCATTACAGAAAGTTCAGCTTGTTTTGCTATAGTGATTTCATGGCTTGATTTCTCTGTTGTTCTCAGAGCTGGCAAACAGAAACTAGCTCCCCAAGGTCTGTGATAATTTCAAACACATTGTGCCATTAGTGTCTCCCATTGTGACTTGGCCCAGGGATCTCAATGTCCATATTGACAAGCATTCCAAAGGGTTAAATGATTTCAAGGATATTGGCTATTGGTAAAATTTTTGCTTGACTCCTCAGTACCTGTGGTTGAGCAGTCAACTCACACAGTGAAAGCCCTCACTACTGCTTGAGTCTCTTAATTCATCCAGATTTCCCTTAAAAAATTCTAATTTCCTTTCACAAGACTTGGAAAACATTAGTTTAGACCTGTGAAAGCACATGGCTTTCTATGCCACCAAGTGGATCTTAAGAGAAATTTTGATTCTAGAAAACATACATGACGTTACCTAAACATCTGTTCCGCTAACCACGGACAGGAATGAGATGAAATGTGCCAGAATCCAGAGTAACAACTATGCGTTTTTCGCATTTAAAATGTAAGCAAAATTTTATGTGGAAAATCCAGCCCAAAGGTATGATTTTTTATTCCCCTGTGGTTCAACTCTTTTACCCCTACATTGCAGCCTATGAACTTTACTTAGCAGGGTCTATCTCCACTTGTGCGCACTAGCACATCTAATGTTCATATACTTAATATCAAATAAACAATAATGAAAATTCATTGCACATCTGAGAATGTGTTTCCCATTCAGGAAGATACATGGAAATGCCTTTAAGCCTATCCATATTAAGGACAGCATGTAAGCAAATAACTTTAATCTTGTACTAAGTATGTGCTTAAATACTAGCCTATATTTTTCACATAGCTTATAAGCGCATCAGAACTTCTCTAAGCTTCACTTATTGGCATAGGAAGCATCTTATTGTTACAAGCCTGAAGTAGGAGGTCTAATAAAATATCCTAATCTGATGAACCACATAAAAAGAACCAGAACAAATATAATTTTATATCTCTACTGGGGGGGAAAAACAGATGATGTGGCTTGAAGTTTGCTCCCCTATCTTTTATTAGGCTGTAACTTATACAAATTATATCAAGCACTTGTATAAAATGAAGCTGGATTTATTTGTAGGCACAGATCTTCTTAAAGACACGTAATTTTTTAAATCCTGTAGGAAATAGAAGCTGTACATAAAATTATGCTAGATTTAGAAGAAAAGCAAATAAAATACAAATGATGCTATTATAATGTTTTAAAATATGTATTTATCATGTGTTGTCATTTCCCTTTCTGAAAGCACACTGTTTCAGGTATTTCAATAAAAGCAGCAGTTTGCATAGAGTATAATAGCAACCAATAGCATAAGTGAAACCACTACCTGAACATCCTCATAGTGAGGCAATATGGGATAAAGCAGTACACAGAAGAATAAAAAATTCTAAATGAGAAGGAAAAAGATGATTTTGGAAACAATCCAAGCTTTATGTTTCACGCATCAGACATTCTCTCCCTGATGAATGGGTAGGAGGAAGTTTACCTAGCGGTAATCACTCGGCTCTGATTCATCTCGCTAAGGTTTAAGTGTCTGGGTATCTAAAAATTAGGTGTGTAGTCATGGCTAATTATCTCTCTTTCTTCTTTAGTCAATAAAGAGATAGGCACCTCTGGAAAGTGATTCAGTCTACCTATCTCAGGACATTTATCTTGGGATAGAATGAGTGTCTTTCTCTCCCTGTGCCTATTTCTGTCCGTTCATTATGGAGGGAGTCTAGGTGGTTAGCTTAGATTAGATGCCTAACTTGTAGATAACTAAATTGAGGTAAGATGATTCTTTCCATAAGTAATTACTCTTATTGTTGGTATTGAGGATAATTTCCACTGATATCAGGATGTGATATTTATCTGTACACCCTGTGGGATTTAACCAACAAAGTTTTCCAAATAGTAATAATGCTTTCCAGAAATGGAAATCCACGCCTGAATTCGTACTTGCCCAGGTCACCCCTTCCAAAGGCTGTGAATACTAAGCCAGTCTGTGCCTCCCATCTTAACCTGTTGTATAACAGTGAAATGAGCAATTCCCACAATCTACCCACAAAGTAAATGCATTTCAGTGGGGAGGAAAATAACTATTTAAACATCTGCAAAACCAACAGCACTTAAGTTCTACCCATTGTATAAGATGGAAGCAGTAGACTTCTGGATTGCTACAAAATCAAATTTTCTGCTAAACTTCTCAGTAGCCTCAGATGAAAAATGCAACAATACTCACGGTGTAGCAAAGCCTTGGGTTCGGTTCTGCAAATGGATCACTCCATGGACTTCTTATATGCGGTACAGTGGAAGAGGAGGAGGCCACACAAAGAGAAGGTTGCTCCTCGCCTCCCCAGTTCTTTAACAGAGAAGATCCTACGCTCTGAAACACTACCAACGGTCCCTGACACCCAACCTATACCCCCAATATCATGATGGTAAAAAAAAAACCTCTTGGGAAAATAATAAAGAAAGAAATCCTAGTGTGACACAATTTTCTCATAATTTCAGGCATTATGAATTAAAAAAAAAAAGTTCTGATAGAAGTAAAGGTACTACAAGAGGCAGGAGGAGACCTGGGTTGAATGCTAGCACAGGTGTGGCCACTCCAATGTAGAGACAACTAGTTCTGAGTACAGTAGGTATAAGCCAAGCAGCAAAATTTGGCCAGAAATAATTGATTTTAGAAGTATAAACAGAGCTTTCTTTTAGTTGTTAAAGCCCATAAAGAATTAAACAAAATTTTCTTTTTTTCACACAACAGAACAATTTAGAAAAACTGGAACTGGCTCTGGGACATGGTTAGCTAATGCATGTCACAACTCAAAATGCAAAGAAAGGGAGGTTCAAAAATTTTAATATCCTCTATGATATTTAAAAAAACACATTCAGTTTAGATAAGCAGTTTCTTTAGCACCCTCAGCCATTCTAGCATGAAAACCCCAAACCTCAGCACTTGCTATTTAGTGTCGTTAAGTGCCAGGTGAATGGGAAGTCAAGAGTTGGGCAAATTTCTGAAACTCACTCTGGACTCCACAGTCCAGATCCTAAGTCCTGGTGCTGAGAAGTCACCTCTGTTCAAAGAGATCACTCAGTCTTGAGTTGTATCCTGAGACTGGACATCTTATAGCCCATCAAACTACTGACTGATATTGCCTATGGATGTAAGGCAAGTTTTGAAGAAAGAGGTGATGGAATTAACTGAGGAAAAAAGGAAGTAATATTTCTATCTTTCTGATACACAAGCTCTTTGACTAGGTGAAGCTCTCTTGTGCTTCAGAGCTTGGGGTTTTTATTGTTTTTCTTTCCCTGCAGCCAAACTGATTAGTCTAATATAAAACTGTATTCTTTCTCTGATGAGCTTATCTTTCTGTATAAAACTGTAGACATGCTAGAGACCTCTGTCTGAAAACTATTCACTTTAGTAGTGGCTTCTAAGAAATGAATTCCTAAGCTCTCAGCCCATTTCTTTCTGAATAATGTTTGAGTATTGATTCTGTGATAGGCATTACTTTGGTTTCTGCAGAATAGCAAGTAGCTCATGGATGGTTCTAACCTTGGATATGATTCTTAAAGAGCATAGTTAAATATACTGTTAAAGGGAGTTTGGGTGTGTGAGCAAATGTCTTTCACTCATAAGGAGATTGAGTTATAGAGAGTTAAACAACCTATTACTGCAAACTCTTTGGGGTAGGGACAGTCTTTCTGCTCCAAGTTTAATGGCTTAGAGCAATAAGCTTGTGGTTCTTAGCAACTGTTGAAACACAAAAGGTAAATAAGGGTATTTAGAGCTCGAACACAGGCCTTTGCTCTACTTGGCTATTGTTTATTTGGGTGACTCCCATGTCCCTCAGTGTTACTGCAGATGACATTGTCACCTAGGTACATATTGCAGAACTGGCCCAGAAAAAAGACAGTGCTGCTTCTCACAGCTTTCTGTGGACCAAAAGAAATGAAAAAAAATCAACCTACAGGGTTATTATTCTGGCCTTTCTTTGATCACTGACTTCACTTAATTTAAAATTAAGGAAAGATCAGAAAGAATAAATGCATATTAAATTAATAGCACCTATTCAAAAGGCTTGCATATTGCAGATAACAAAGTAATGTTCACAGAAAAGATAGAGATACAGAATAGGATGGAATTTACCCTACTTGTTATCGTTTTCAGATGTTAGTATTCATGCTCATTTAATCATTACCATAATCTGTATAGAAAAATGGCCATGACAATCTGTATCTCTCTAGACACGTATACACATGTATATTAGTTGGAAAGGAAATACAAGACCTGGTTCTTTTCTCCCTTATCTAGGCATTATGTATACAGGGCCATTTGCCCAGGGTGTAGATGACCCAAATGTCATTCTTTCTTTATGTACAGAGTCTTCAAACTTCCATCATCTTTTTTCCACAGGCATTGCCTAATCACTAGATAGGAGGTTATATCAGAACGGAAATAAAGCAGTGTGGTTTTTTTTGCTGCGGAGGCCAGAGTTGAAGATTCATGCCATCTAGATGCTATGATTGCATGTGTCTGTGGTCCGACTGTCATGATGTTCAAATAAAAGGAAACAATCTTGAGTTTTGGTCTTGTTTGTTGTTCACAAGATATAGGGTAAGCTACGGGGCAAGCAAACCTTGGGGTATTAGAACCAGAATCCACTTTTCCCTCTTTTTTTTGTGTTGTAACTACTGAGTCCAAGAGTGTCACTGAAGCCTTCTTTGTTATGATCCTTGAATAGACCTGTGTAATTAGTACACAGTCAGACTGATATTGTTCTTGTGTTCCGTTCCCATTTTTTTTTTTTTTATATGTGTTTCTCCTGTCCCAGGAAACAAACGTAAATGACAGAAGAAGAAAAACAGGTTCTACCTGTTTCTGACTTCTCGTACTATTCATTATTGCATATTTTACCTGTTTCAAGAAGGGATATAGCACCTTGATCCCCTTGGTAAATTTTCACCTCTCTTAGATCTCTCCAAGTTTTTCATCTGTCTGGATATGAGCTTCAGCATCAGCTTTCATAGTGAAGGATTAAGCTCAGACAATTAGGGAAAGTTATGGTATTGGCTGCAGCAGGGAAACAATCCATCACATCTCCTTTGAGCGTGTCAAGAGACTTCCTTTGAGCCCCAAGAGATGTCACACACTTAGTGGCTTCACAGCACCACAGTCTCTTCTGTTGTGAAACTTCTTGCCCCAGACTGAGCTAGTGTGTGTCCACAGATGGGGTGGTGCACAGCAGGCTGGTTCCAAGGGTGGGAAAAACGCTATGCACAGATTTAAAAATCAGTGGGGTCAGGTGGTAAACTTGATTTCACCGGTGTGACCAACATGGCATGCAAGACGGTGTGCATGGGCATCCCTGTAGATCAAATTCACACTTTGGATTCAAAGTGTCTTGAGCTTCTTTGGTATTCCTGGCTCCAAAACATACATTAAAAAATACGCTTTCATCCTCTTGAAGTAATGAAATTTTGAAGTGTCATGTTAGAGATATCAGTGGAAGCTTTGCTCTTGAAATAGATGAGACCAGGATCATGTTGTCGTTGTTTTGCCAGGAGAGGTTTTGAAGGAAGGTGTTTCTCAAAGGTAGATGGAGGTTCTGCACAGTTTCATACTGTATAAGTCCCCTTGATTAAGCTCTTTTCATTTTCAAATTACTTAATTACCATTCCTCTTGCTTTCAAATAAAAATGTGCAACAGCTTATCTCATTCATATAGGAAGCCTAGTAAAGAAGGCGATATCACCAGGAAATTAAAAAATAAAATAATGATAACGCCAGATGGCCACAAGAAGAGAATGAAAATTGACTCTTACTAATGTTATGTATTAATTACACTTACCCTTATTTAATGTCCCCATTATATTATATGGAGCAGTGCTCAGTAGCCCTAGTGCAAACAACAGTCTTGTGCATGGTGTCAGTTACAGCTACCCTTCTACACTCTGCTTTCTTAAATTTAATTTATTCTTTTTCTGATATTTCTATTCTTTGAAAAAAACCAGATCTTTTGCAAACGACATCAAAATTGATCTCTATGGGGACAGTCTGGGTCAGATTTTAGGCAGAGAAGTTTCAGATCAATCTAGAATATGCACATGTCAAAGTGAGAACACAATAGGTACAAAAAGGAGATTGATCCTGGTTCCAATGCTTTTTTTTTTAAAAAAAAGTCTAGATTTTCCAGAAGACTGTTGAAAAGGGAATTTGTTCCAAAGGCTGTTAAAAGTTTCTCAGTAAGTATTGGGATGTTTTTTCATTGATTTTTTTTTTTTTAATTCTTTGAGTGTAATAGAATAGAGTTAATTTTTTTACAAAAACATATTTTTCAGTGAAAAAAGTGGTCACTTGTACCAAAATGTTTAATGGTGCCACCTACAGTTTGCCAAATTGTTCATTCCATTAAAAAAACTGAATTGTGGTTAGTATAACAGCATTATATTTCAATATTTTCTACAGAAATGTTGTTTCCAGAGAGTTCTTTTCTTTTTCCTATAAATTTTCTGCGTATTTGTTAAAGACAGCATATGTAGGAAACCTTATCATGCCTGAAATAAATCATATTAGAATGGGTGGAAAATGTTGTACAGTCCCTGGTGATTTTTTAAAACATTTTCCTTTAGTTTAAAAAAAAAAGTAGAAAAATAATTGCTTCAACACCTCCCTCAAAAAAAAATTTTTTTAAATACTTTTTTACATTTTGCAGAAATTTAGTCTATTATGCAGAAGAAAAGAAGACCTGTGCCTAAACTTGTAATAAAAAATACATGTAATGTAGAATGGCTGAGATTTCCCATTGTTCTCACAAGCACTTGCGCCGTTGGGATCCACCATGCTCTGTGAACACAGCTCTTACCTACTTCACTAAGATCAGCTCAGCCTTATTCAGTTCAATAACTCAAGCAATTTTGTCACTTACTTGATAAAAGCTCTTCTTTCTTAGATTTTCTTCTCTAGGGAAAACGCATTGCAGAGTTTTTAAAAAATTGATCAACTCTTCTCTTACATTATTGCCCAGAACTGAATTTTTGCTGTAGAATGAATGGTTCAAAAAGTATTTGAGGGCTAGACACAATCCAAACCACGTTGGTCATTAAGGCTGATTTTGGTCGCTAAATTCACCTTTTAAAACTTTTTCCTCCAGTCTCCAGGTCTTCTCCCCAATTACTTATTTCCACAAAACCACTCTTTTTTTTTCAGGGTGATTATGCAGATTTGTGTAGAAAGAGGGCTACAGAACAGAATTTGGCCCATTGTTCACATGAACATCACTTACCGATGTTGATCTCCTGAGCATACTGCACTCTGTGTACATATTGAAAAGTTACAAGTCCAGCGCAAATCTATATCCTGTTTGGGCTAGCCTTAAAAATCAATAGAGTTGGCAAAGCTCCTCTGTCTGTGACCTCCTAATACTGTAATTACAAAGTCACAATGGACGTAATTGCTCTATAAAACTTCCACATACCATGGAAGTACATAATCACTGAGAATAAGATTGACAAGGTATACTTTGTACATTATGGTTTTTTTTTCCTCGGGACAGCAAGGCTCCATTTAGGGTGTGTTATGGCAGGAGGACTGGGTGTTTTTTTATTCCTGGAACGATGAAGTGCAAACAGTTCTCTCTTTCAGTGATGGAGGTTACAGGTGTGCCACCATGTTATCCATATCACTCTGCAGCATTCTTCACAGCTATCATCATGCCCATAAAATAAACTAGACTCTTGCTCATGCCTGAGTATGTACACTGTTAAAAATTTACTGTCACCTCCTGATTTATGAACTTTCTTTGCAAAGTCTGAGTTTAGAGGTGGGTGACATAGCTCTCTTTGAGTAGTTTCAGCTCTCTTTTCCCACACCACGATAATATGATGCATGTTGTTTCAAGAAGATCCTGGGCTTGTATGTCCAATGACTGGTTATTAAGGTAGAAGTTCACCTCTAAGAAGTTCAGTGAGTGATGAACCTCAAATGACTCAGGGATTCAGGCTGAGGCAAAGTCTTCAAGTTTCAGGAGTATTTTGATGTATTCAGAGCTTCTGGTTATTCAAAGCCCATCTCAACATCTTTTCAGAACTACCTTATTTTTTTAAATATCTTTCTGTTTCCAGCTGCAGGAAGAAAGGGTAGACTTTTCAGCAAGTTCTGAAAATGTACAGAGGTTATCTATATAAAAAATTCTTTTGCCCACAGTTTGCTTCAAATACTTCTTATTTTACTTTATTCTTTTCATGGTCAGGTCTATTTCTTGCTAATGCTGAATCACAGTTGGGCTTCTTTTGAAAGTATGGGAGTTTTGTCAGAGACAAAATCTGACTTAAAAGGACATGCAGCACATTGTAGCAAATGTATAAAGTGTTGGGAGAATCTTCTGGTGTTTTTTTTCAATAGATCAGATCAGCCACCATCAAAGCCAACTTTCTCATTACACAATCAGTCCTTCTGACTCAAGAATTCTTGAACTTCCTCATGATGCACATAATGTCTTCATACGAGGAGAATCTCGGAAATACTTTAAATATCCAAAAGTTAGTCTGTGTGCTTGTTTTCAGCACATCAGGTTCTCACAGTGCAAATGAAGAGGGGAAATTATCTGGCCCATCTCAGACGGCTGTTTTTCAATGAGCTGAATCACCTTTTGCACATGCTTCTTTCTCCCTCTGTTGATATTAAGAAAGCCTCAAAGTGATTGGCTCAGACTTAGGTGCCTAACTTTTACGTGTCTATATCTGCACACCCCTTCAGAGTAATATAATTCCCCCATAATGATGAGACTGGCATTAGGGCAGAGTGATTTTATGTGTTTGCATACAATATTTTCTCATGGTGTGGTCATGAGGAATGAGGAAAAAGGATTAGCTAATCAACTAATCATGGTGCTACCAATGACTTTGGAGTATGAGAACTTTTCCTTTGTCTTTGAACCTTTCTGAACAACTTCACACTAGCCATGTTTTGTTCACTTGTTTCAAAGAGCATAGCATAAAACGTTGCTTACTCAACACAGTCCAGGTCATCTTCTAGGAAGAACAACAGTAATGTAGGAATGCCTCTGATTTACACAAGGTAATTATGCTTCTAAAGTGAAGAGGCCAGTCTCACAGACTATTCTCCCCATCTAACACTTGCATACAAGTGACCATCTGCCCTCTCTCTGAGATAGCTTTCAGCCTGACTAGTAGCCTGCTAATGAGCTCTGCTTGGCTCTTGGTTGGAAAGCCTAGGTACAACAGCACAGAGCACGGATTATGCATTGGGAAGATCCCCATTAGAATGGGCACTCCTCAAGTGCAGGATGGCAGATGTTCTTTTCTCTGTGATATGTGTGTGTTGGCTATGTGTTTCTATCTTGTAGCTTTATGCATGGGTTCTTACACAATAGGGAAAGAAGAGAGAAAAAGGTTTCTTTAAGAGAAGAAGATGCTAGGTAAGACCGTCTTCCACTGCCTAAGGGAGTGTTATGGGAAGATAAGCCCAGATTCTTGCCAGCTATGTGCTAAAAAAGGGCAACAGACAATACTGATGTTGAGAGAAGGGACATTTCAACATAGGGACTAGGCTTACTATGGAAGGAGTTAAGCACCAGAACAGTTTGCCTGGGGAGGTTGTGTGATCTCCATTCTTAGAGGTTTAAAAAATTTTAATGGGCAAGGCTCTGAGCAAACTTGAAAGCAGGAGATAGAACTGGAGATCTCCTAAGGTCACTTGCAGCTTGACTGATGCAGAGATTCTGTGTCCAGAGGAAGGCCATGGAGATGATGAAGGGGGTGGAGTACCTCTCCTATGAAGATAGGCTGAGAAAGTTCAGCCTGGAGAAGAGAAGGTTCTGGGGAAAATTTATAGCAGCCTTACAGAACCTAAAAGGACCCTACAAGAAAACTAGAGAGGGACTTTTTACAAGGGCATGTAATAATAGGACAAGGGGTAATGGCTTTACACTGAAAGAGGTTTAGATTATTTGTAAGGATGAAGTTCTTCACTGTGAGGGGGGTGAGACACTGGAACAAGTTACCCAGAGAAGCTGTGGACACCCCATCCCTGGAAGTGTTCAAAACCAGGTTGGACGGGTCTTAGAGCTACCTGGTCTATTTATTGGGAGGTGTCCCTGCCCATGGCAGGGGGGTTGGAGCTAGATGATGTTTAAGGTCCCTTCCAACCCAAACCATTCTATGATTCTATGATTTTAGTCTGGGAAGCACAGCAGATATGATAATGTTCATGTAATACATCTTGTTCCTAGAGGTCTGATCTGAGGAGCAAAACCAGTGTCCAGTACTGTCAGAGACAGGAAGACACTATGGTTAGATCCAGATGGCAAAGAGAGAAAAAAAGCTGTATGGTCATGTCCACATCTCTTACTGCAGGCTCAAAAGCCGCAGCTACTGTCTGGGTCATGAAACTCTCCTTGATCTCTGCTAGATCCACATTTGCGTCATGTCTGTAGAAAGATTTACAAATGTGACATTTTAAGACTGATTTTGTAAGGATACAAGGACTCTGTGAGCCTTCACTGCATATCTGTGAGATGCTCACAGTAACCTGTGAACCCTTTGATAAATATCAGCTCATTGGACAAATTTTGAGAAAGAGTGACACTCCCAAAGGAAATTAGCTCCTAGGCATTTTTTTCCCCCTGAAGACAGATAACTGAATAGATAAAAGAAAATTAAATAATGCATCTATTTAAGGAGTTCTGTAAATGACTATTCACTTTTTATCTGTTTGTTTATCTATGTATCTGTCTATCGCATACTTGTATACTCCCTTTATTTTAAATAAGCTTATGCACAGCACATAACGAGAGTAACAATTCATGCATTTCACCTGATTCCCTTCTCTGGTGGCATTCCACATTTAAGGATTAGGATCGTAAAAAAAGAAAATGTGAGCCAACTACTAGGTTAAAAACACAGTTACAGAGAAGATAAAGAGTGGTCTCTTTCTATCAGACACTTAAACCTTCTAGCTCTGGTGTGCAGGCGTTCATATCTGAATCAGTTTTACTAAAGTGTTCCAGCTTCAGAATTGTTGATATTGCATAGTCGCTGTATCAAAATTCAGTTTACTTCACATTTCTGTGGGTTCTTTTCTGAGACTCGGGCTTCGGTCATAACTCCTCTATGCTAAGTGGTGTGGAAAAATTACAAACTTTATAATAATTTATTATATGAATGTATAGTTATAAAGACATTAATAACAATATACCTTTAATAAAAGTTACCATTATAAAGACATTAATAACACTAAAACTTTAATAAAACAAGCTGTGTGGTAAAGAAAGTGGGAATGTAACTGATCTGTCAGTGCCTAGTGTTATTGTATAAAACTGTAGTCAAACAACTCAGAAATAAAACCCTTTATCTTCTAAATAATTATATCTTTGAGAAGGAATTTAAGAATTAGATACAAGCAACAGGAAGATTTAAAATAATCCAGAAATGTTTCTCAGGACCAAGGGAGTTAGGCTGGAATGACCTCAGATAAGATTCTGACCTCCCGAATTCACCCAATAAGCCATGTGAGAGAGTGTGTAGAGATTTTATGTTTTTTTAGAATGTAATTAATCATTTTTGCAGCTTATCAAGAGGAGTAGAGTCTCAGCCATTTGCACTTTAAAAATCTGGACTAAACACTACTGTGAATAATGTCCTGAAGTCTCAGGCCAATTCAGGGAGTCTCAGTAAACTTTTCAGTGTTGAAATTCCATAGACAGCACCAGATAGGAGTTAGATGAGGTGATGATAATAGTCCTTGTGGTGTTAACATCTCCAGGTGAAATCCACACCCTGGCCCAGCCTTTTATTACCCTTAAGAAGTCTTAGAAACACCAGTACAGCTGTGTAGATGAATTTGAAGAGATGGGGGAATAAGGCAAGATTTCCTCCATCGTGGAAAGCAGATGTGGTATCTAAAAAAGTATTTTTTTTGCAAGAAGGAGTACAGCTGGCAGGATGGAAAGGCACAGTCAGGCAGGAGAGGAAATTCAGAGCTTCGGGAGGAGCCATGTGAAGAGCACTGCAACTGCCCAAGTTTAATTTCACCAGGAAGATGGAAGCAGACGAGGGGAGGGAGGGTGAGAAGTCTCTTTAACCTTAATGGAGTAACATATTTCCCATGTTTTTGCTGGCATTTGGCCCTCTGCAACTTTCCTGCCTGGTTTTCTGAGTCACAGTAGTTCAGCCTCTGCCCGGAACAACTCCAGCCAGTTCTGTCCTGATTGACTAAATGTCAATGATTTCCTTTTTTTTTTTTTGATGTGTTTGTCTTAGTAACCTCTATTTGTGGAGGAAGTCTGGATCTGATAGCTTTCCTGTTCCACTTCCTACCTGTGTTTTAAGCATGATCATCTTTCCTTCTTCTCAAGCAGCGAGTCTCCATGTAGTTTCCTTTATGAAATGATTTTTGCCATCTTTTAAAATTCCCAGCAGAGATGCTGAACAGTGAGGGAAAGACTTTTCTGGCAGTATGAAGCACAGCTATGTCTCAAAGCACAGACTTTGTTAAAAAATTTAAAAAAAAAAAAGAAAGAAAAGAAAAAAGCATGTGAAAAAGATTACAAAGGTTACTATGTTGAATACTAGCTTAGATTAGTCCTTGAAGTAGTAGAATATATTTTGATAATACTCATCTTACTCTTGCCCACATACATTATATTTTCTCCCTGAAGTAAGTCTTGGAATGGAAAAACTAACTACAAAATAGACAAGATTTGTATCGTTTTTTAGAGAAAAAATGAAGAAGCAGTATTTGGAAACAACTGTTTTATGTTTGGGTTCAAGATTATATTGGGGGTTATGGTTTGGGTTCAGATGTAATTTTAATAACATTTCCTGATTGGTTCTTAGTTACTTTCTTTAAATGAGCTGGGATCATCTAAAGGTTCTTGGTTTATTTGTGAAGGTTTTTTGTTGATTAGTTTATTTTTAAACTGTTTTCTGAAATTCTAAAATAACCTGAACTTGAATTAGAAAACTTTTTATATTTTTTTTTCAGTCATTTTGTACATGTAAGATGAGGGGAAATATATATACATTGATTTTAGTAGTCTTACCTCTGTTCTGTATGAGATGAAAATCAGATTCTTAATACACCAAGGAGCATTTGTAATAATGAATTATGTGATTAAATCTTTCTCCTGTATGTTGAACAAGTAACTGTTTGTGGAACTCACCCTGAGCCCACTTTATTGCTAGTTTTTAATACATATTTACTTCTATGTGTTAGCTTAATACAGGATTTTGAACGTTAAATTCCTGTTTGTGGCCACTAATGGAAATAATAAATTATATGTGTCAAGGAATAGGGCTGGGCCGGCCACTAGACAAATGGCAGACGCTTTCTGCTTACCCCTCTCTCTTCCCCAAAGGGAAGAGAAAGGGAATAGGGGAGAGAGATTTACAGATTGGAAAAGAAAACTAAAACAGCTTTAATGAAAACAATAACAATAAAATGAAATATATACAAAACCAATACTGAATCCAACCCCCCTGATGGCAATTACGTCACCATCACCACTGATGCTCTGGGCAGGCACTGGGGAAGTCCCAGACTAGACTCAGCAGCAGATGAGAACCAGATTCTGGAACTGGATTCAGGAACACGTGAATGGGGATCGAAGGCAGAATGGATAGAGTCCTCCTCGGATGCCAGCCATTGAAAAAGAGGCTTGCCCTTGTGATTCCTCAGCTCTGTACAGAATATGGCATATATGGAATCCCTTGTTGGTCAGTTTAGGGTCACCTATGTCGGCTCCTCCCCATAAATGCAGCTTCTTACTTACTGAGCCCCAGCATGGTACACAAGATTTAACAATGACCTTGATATCCATGGGAGCAAGTATAAGCAAGAACCTTTCTGCACACCACAATCCTTGATAGTAACTGTACACATTGAACATTGAACACTCTCTGCAAAAAAATGCTGTTAACTTCAGAAAGTGCAGTTAGCTAGAAGAGACTGAGATGAAAAGTAAAATCACTGAACAGAATTAGTTCTAACTCAAACCAGGACAATATAGCACTCCAAAATATTTTTTAAGCAACAGTTGTGGTACATGAAGAAAAACTGATGACCCTCATTCAAAGAGATACTATGATACACTTCGGTTCTTTCTCCCAGTGTACCTTTTCTTACAGACAAATACACATCTCAGGTACTTTACTAAATCAAATCATTATTAATAACTCTGAAAACATTACTTTGAACCTACTAAGATATTTTTGAGCTAATGATAACAGAAAGAGACATTTTTTCCATGTATTTATTCCCGTTGCATGGATTCAGAGGGGCCATTTCATATTTCATAGCCGGAATAGCCATTGATATCCTTCTGGCATGCATATGAAGTTCCTTTTATCACCAATGGGAGCCATATATCCACATTAAGTTAAGAACAGGCCCTAGTTCATAGCCATTTTTCTTCAAGTATAACTGCAATATCAGAAATATCCCAGATGCTTTTTATTTTCTTTTTAAAGATACATTTCACTGGAAATTCTGCATGGACTTAATTACTGTTCTTTAGACCTGATTGAAAAACTCTCCAGGGCCTTTTTTTCGTTGTAGTTTTCACAACAAGATACAACTTTTTGTTGGCTAACTAGAGTCTTTCTTAGCTGGTAACCTTTCCATTTTGTCAGTTGTTTTCTTGGACAACAAAATTTTTGCCTGAGCAATACTTCATCCTATATTCACACCCGACCAGTTAAGTCTTTGTCCAAAGACTATGAAAAACAATGGAAATGTTCCCACTTACCCCAGCTGACTATGGATGAACCTTACAATAGACCTCATGTCGAAATTCAAAGAATTTTGTGTTAGCACGAATGTTCCGTCTTTTCTGAGAATGAAGCAAACGGAAACCCTACATCTAGATATTTATTTACTTTTGTCTCTCTTGTTGATTTTGTTAGTTGTTGAGTCAGTTTTTCCATTGATACAGTTCCCACACACTTCATTAAATTCAGTAAAATTCAGCAATACATTTGAAATTGGTTTTTTCTTATATTCCCACTGCCAACCATATTGGGAATGTTAGGCTACAACTAGCAGAATACTAAAGTATGAGCATAATTTACTACAGTCTTTAACCTAGACAAGTAAGATCACTGTTAATTTTGGAGCATAATTTATTTGCTTACAATTTATAGCATTATGCTGGTTTTATTCCACTATTTTCCCTTCTGTTCCACTTCCATCCTGATGTTTTCTTTTTTTGGTTTAAATCTCTTTGGTGTACCAGTGTGATAATTAGACTTGCTTAGTAATATACTGCAGTAGATGTCAAAAGAAATCTTACCTTTTCTAAGTGCTTATCAGGGTCACAGACATAACCTGGAGTTTGGGAGGAAGAAGAGTTTCTTTGCTCTCCCCATTGAATACAGTATTACTTGCATTAAGGCAATATCCAGAGGCCCCAGATAAATACTACGCTAAAGCTGAATTCTGCTTTATTGGGCAGAGACGGTCCAAAAAGTTTAGAGTTTAATCAGACAGTGTATATGAAGTTTGCCAAGGAAAGTCTTGATGTTTGAAAAGGCTTCTCCAAGGTCCTGGGGATACAGGCGAGTTCTTCAAAGTGCTGGTGCTGGGCTATGCCAGGGGCTGATCGTGCAGACACCAACAGAAAGGAAGATGTTCAGTCCATATGTGAACTTATAAAGTGCCACAACACTAGCTTGAAAGGAAACCTCAGCAAAGCTAAGTCATCAGAACACATCTCTAGATGTCTCGACTTTGTCTCATAAAGAACTGTAATTAAAGGAATGTTTATATGTATATGCACTTATTTCTTTCCAGCTAAACTCATAAATGTGCATTTTCTCTGTTTCTTATTTCGATACTTTTACTGACATCTTTTCTGATTCTGCTCCATTGATTTTAACTGGTTCTTTTCACATTTACATTTCCATTATTGCTCTTCAGAGAAAGAGGTTGGTAGGTTACAAATGTGGAAACATTCTGTAAATGAACTACATAATCTGCAAATAAATTGCAGTTTCTTCAGAAACATTGAATGAATCATTTAGAAAGATGTACAAGAGAGTTCCTATTTTCATAACCTGTATTTTTTATAAACTCATAAATGTATCAGCCAGCAGACAAGAATGTCAGAATGGAGTTGCAACATTTTGCTAAATCATTTTACCTCTATTTTTTTTGCTTTTAATTACAGGAATAAAAGATTATGGTGATTATTATCCTTACAAAAAAACCAATTTCTCTCCTGTCCTTTATTTCTTCCTGAGTACAAATTCTTAAATCCTTTTTTCCTCTAAGAATTTTTCCTGTCTATCAATAGGCTTTCCACAAAAGCACATGCCAAGTGGCAAAATGCATTAGAGCTATTACTTTCCTCAATTACCTAAATTCCCAAACACTGAACTTTTAAGAGTTTCATATCCTTTGGCTTAAGCAAAGCTTGGTCTTTGTCAGAATACAGTGAAGACAAGCTAATAGCACCGTGTTTACCTACTTCTTTATCTCTGATTAATCATCCAAAGAGCCCAAACGATAGTCAACTGTAAACTTTATTAAAAGCTACTGGTTGGCACCATTTGTTTTGATTGGGGGGCACCAAAGGAAATGGAGGTTTGCTTTTGCTACTTGTTAAAACATATACCAGAATTACTTCAACTTCTTCCAATCACTGATGATTTATGAGGATGTATTCAATAATTTATTACACAGATGAGTTCTTTTGCTTTCACATACAGCTCCTCAGTATCATGGGAGCAAGTGGTCAGAGCAATTTTTAAGCTACCATCTTACTCACATGTTCTCAGAACAGTACAGGATGCATCTAGAAAATATACTGGAGATCACAGGTTTGTATGTAAATACATATACACAGAACAAAAAGTTATTTCCTGGGTGTGTAAGCGCACACACAATCACACAAGAATCTTCTTTCCTATTGATTTTAAGAAGATCTATGTTGTGTACAGCTTCCCTGAACTCTTGGTTTGGTCCCGTAGTCTCTGCTCATTTGAAAGGCCACAAGCCTGGACAAAGTGATGGCATGTGCTGCATGAATACGACCATTAAGATCTCGGGAAATTAAAAGTGATTGAGGGCTGTAGATTTAACATCTGAAAAAACCTTTCAGGCTCTGTTCCACTGAGTCCAATGGTTCACCCAATGCAGTTGAAACCCTTCTGAATCTAATGAATGTTCTGAGTTTGGAAGAGATCTGTGATTGCAAATGTGCCTTAGTCTTTTGTTGGCATGTATAGTTTCTCCATACTTGGTCAGTAATGGGTTTTGGGGAACCATGGGACAGCACTTCAGATATTTTTGTGATGAGGGTGAGATCATGAGTCCAGTGAAGGGAACAACAAAGCCACCACAGGGATGTTTTATATCTCACCCAGCATAACTTTTTTTTTCCTTCCTTTCAAAAACATATAAAAGAACTTTCTTTCCATTCCCAATAGCTCTGACCAGGTAAAGTATTATTTCTATCATCAGTGGGCTGGAAACTTTGGGAAGTTATTCACTAATGAATTACAGACTGTGCAGCATCTATATATGAGTCCCTTGAAAGCTAATTATATATAGAGAGAGACATACACACGCACTCACAAACACTGTTTCCCTATATGTTCAAGAAGTTTGAACTTATAAAAAGCACTCACTCAGGTAGTGTTTGAAAACATCAGCTGGAATTTCCATTTTGATCCTGTTCAGGATTTAGCCACCTGTACATGCATAAGCACAGAGACCACCTATTAAGCTCACACAGTGAGAGTTAGCATGAGGATCATTCATATTTTTAAGTTAAATTATGGTATGTGGAATTTCTGCTAGAAACAGGTGCATTTATTCTAGTTGTAATCAAATTACTATCTGCATATTCATCCAAAGAATGCCTCTGAGAAACAAAATGCAAAACCCAAATAAATGATTTCTAAGAAAAAAGAGACAAGAGAGCAGATCTTCCTCCACGGCTGGTCACACTCCTTGGCCTCTCCGCTGATGCTGCTGATAAATTTGCTGATAAAATCAGGAGGGACTTTCACAGGGGAAATTTACTTTTAAAGTACCTATGTAAGACTCAAACCTTCCTACGTTACAGATCTGCTGATCCCTGTTGTCTAGCTGTGGTTACATGTGCTGACTCCAGTTTCAGAAATAATTTCTTAATCACTTTTGGCTCATCTTGGTTTTTCGCATTGCAAAGCCAGTGCAGCTGTGGAAGGATGGACCAGATTCCATTCTCCCTCACACCTCATCAACATCAATGCTAATTAAGTTCTAGGTTTGAGGCCAAGTTACACCCTGAGATACAAATGGCTTCCAGACTGGGGCAAGGGCTTTTCTCTTTATTCGTGCAGTGCCTGGCATGATGTGGTTCATGGATCATGTCTGAGATTCCTGGGAATTACTGCAGCAGAAATAATAAATAGCAATATCATACCAGTTAAGAAAATTAAGGTAATTCCTTCACACACAGCAGTAGGACTGGTGTCAACGAGTCAGCTTTGTGTCTATACAGTGTCCTGCAGTCCTGGCCTTCTGACTGTCCAAGATGGAGAACACAGTGGAGCCCACCAAGATTTTCTCCTGTCCTCACGTAATGAAAAGCAGGGGACTTAGAGAAGTGGTTCATGTTCACATGTACTGTTAGGAGCGGGGAAGCACTGCCAGGTCTCACGGCACATTTGGTGACTGCTGAACCGCTTTGCTAACAGGCCAGTTCTTCACTTTAACATACTCTACCGCAAGCTGCTTCTCTTGCTCTGCAAGGCTTTCTTCTTCAGCAAAAGAAATGAGCTGCTCCATTAAATGCTTCGGACCTGTGATACCTTTCAGGGTTTTGTTTAGCTCAAGCAGACAAGTCCTCATCCCAGTACAAACCTGGCTCTCCCTCTCTCTCCATCTTTCCCTACATTGTTACTTGAGTCCTCATTCTGAAATGCCCTAATAGCACGGAATAACTATTTAGGTGAATACAATCACACAATTGTGTGACAAGACAAATGTAATGTAGAGCACAGGGGAAATGTGATCCTAAACTCAGGGCATCCATTCTGCACCAGAACAGTTGAGAGCTATGTAGTTTTTGAAAGCTCGTCTCCTCTTGACAATTACCTTCAATTAATGGTACACTGCACTAAGCAGAAAATAAAAACTATGCCATTAAATCCTTCGGTGCAGGCTGGAAGGGTTCCAGGCTAGCTCTGAACTACCCTAAAGAGCCTGTGTTCATATTACATAGTTATAACTTTACAGGCCTAAAAGAATATGAATCAACAGTCATTTATGCTGTTCCCTGCACTTGACAAAGCTTATGTCTGAGAGTTTTAATCCTGATGTAGCCAGAATATATAGAGGCTGTTTTGCATTGGAAATATAAACCTGTCCCCAAACATCCCCTTCTACTTTAAAACCAAATAGCTACTATACAGGTACTTCTTTCATTGATATATATTTCACAGAAATCTACTGAAAGAGTAAAAGCACACTTATCTTTTGGAAAGTCTTTGCTAGGAGCTTTACACTGGAATCCATGCACTTGAAACTAGGCCCTTTATTCATATGTTCTCTGATGTACTGGCTTTGGGTAAGCTATGCAAACAAGGGAGTGGTCTGCCAGGACTGTTGAGTGTAAGAAGTCCCAGAATGCACCAACCACCTGTCCCACAGTGGAGGGAGAGGAAACCTGGAGCGGTTTTCACATCCCAACTGTCCATCCCTAACCTATGTTGGGTAGCCTTTGGATGTGTGATGATTTTGATGTACAGAAATAGAGATCATCTAAAGGTTATGATGAAAGTGTTAAGAGACCATGCTGTGAAAAAAGTGAAGCTCTCTGATTTTAAATGCCTCTTTTGGCTTTAGGACTTACACCTCTATGAACTAAAGAATTTTCTAAGTTGCAACTTGGCTAAATTTTTTTTGTCAAAAAAAGCTCAGATGTGAAAACATGATTATAATCAGGCAATAATCTTTAAAGAGAAACATCTTTTATTAAAAACCAAGCCAAACCAAACAAACAAACAAAAAAACACAAAGTTTTTTTTTTTTTCCTAATAATATATTTTCATCAGTTTTCAGCCAAGATATGTGGCTTTCAAAGGCAGATCTGCTTTTGGTTTGGTTAATATTTGTTTTAATTAGACTTTTCTATATATCAAACAAATGTAAACATTTTCCTCTGATGTATTTAGAACAACTCTAAATGTCCCCTTTAGTATCCTAAGGCTCAAACTTGGGATAGTGTTCCCATTTCTTGCCTATGTTCAGACTGATTGGTAGCCTTGACTCTCAGAGATGCCTGCCTGGTGCTTGATACCCTTCATTGCCACTGGCTTCAGCATCAGGTAAGCTGGAACAGTTTTTGGGCTACAGGTTTTTGCAGGTCATAGCTGCAGTAAGTATGTGGGAAAGAAGGAGGACAAGAAGTGAACCTCTCTGAGGCATTGTTGAATTCCAACAGGCTGATCCCCCTCCCTGAAAAGAAAAGTCCCAGGAGAAATGTCTCTAGAGTCCTTGGGAGTGATTTGGAGCATGAGGGGATACCATGTCCTCTCCAAGCCATAGTTCAACATCCAGAGAGCACAGGATTGCTACCACAGCCAAACTCAATGATCCAGTGCCTGTCCTCCCTCTGAAAAACATGTCTGAGATGTCCCCGGGGAAATTAAGTATATTTCACTTAAGTATTTCTCATGTGGGACCACAAAGTCCTTCATATTCTCCACTGAGCAGTGTGAAATATTTGTAACAGGCTATTGTGACATTCATCTTTTTCAGTTTAATTACTAAGCTCTAGATGCATGTTTTCTCTTTTTCCCTACTTTACTTCTTTTTACCCACCCATACAACAGATACAATGATCTCTCCTAATGGTTTTCCTGTCTCTGACACACAACCAGTATTTTTGGCAGCTCCGAAGAGAGACTAGTACACTTCTTATCTCCTTGGGGCATTTCCTTTACCAACATCCCTCATAATTTTGAGATATTTAGAAATTACCTCTTGCAATATGAACTGCAACAGTGAAATCTTGTCAATAGTCTCTAGAATTACTGGTTTCATTATATAAAAAGATACAGTTTAACTGACTTGTTCCCCTAATACTCTTCAAACTATACTTCAGGTTAACCTTTAATTATTAATACAGTTAAATTTGGCCCCAAAATATCCATGCTGTTTAGAGCTTTGCTTCCAAAACACGTGATTATTCAGACCCAAAAAGAGAAAGATGTGCTCAATGCACAAGATGCCAAACCGAGATTAAACCCACTAAGGTCTACAAAGCCTGCTGCAAAAATGATAACTATCTTTGTCAAAATCCCAAGCAAAAAACATGTACGTCAAGTGAGATTGTCGATAAAATATGAATATCAGGGTAAGACTAAGTTGTGGGTTGGTTTCAAAGAACTTTTTTCCTCTGAGATGCAAAAATTATCTCAAATCTTACAACCCATTTCTGAACACTGCATTTATAAATTCTGATGACATGTGTAGTTTCCTTCTATGGCAACACATAACTACAAAAGGCCTGTTTATTAAAAAGTATCTATCTGTGCATTTCTGTGGTTTGCTGAGAGATTTGGGGTATTAATTTTTTAATTCTAATTTGTCTACTGTTCCTTACACACATACCCACAAATCTACAGCTTTCTCACATGGGACACGTTCATTGTGAAAGAGGAAAACCTGAAGATGGAGCATTTTATTCCCACAGACTTCATCCGCCACAACATAATTAAAATGGTTTTGACTAAATGATATGATGGGGATTTCTCTGCTTGGGAGGGCTGTTCTGAGCCGCAGCTAACTCTGTTGTCTCCAGGGGTCTTCATTTTAATTCCAGTCCAAATTCTCCCCCATTCCCCAATGTAACTATTTATCTGGGATGTGATAAGGTTTAATTTAAGCATTTCTTACAGGTTTATTTGTTAGGCATTGCTTGTAAACTCAGAGTTGTACAACACAAAACACAGAAAGAAGCATGAGCTTTTGCTTCATGGATAATGCAACTGAAGTCGTTGAAGCTTAGTCTTTATTTATGGGAAAAGATTGTATTCCTACATTGCAAAGTGGAAAAACCACTGTCTGATGACTAACTGATTTTACCCCAGGCAAGGCATGAGTTGGACAATTCACTGTGTAACTGTGTCAAAGTGAAATTTGTTTTGAATTCTTCTAGATCTTGGTTCCTAGACTTTGGGCAATAGAGACTTTACAACATTATGGGATTAACTACACCAAGATGTGAGGTTCCAGTGTGATGTGAGTGGCACACTGTAGTGTGTGAGGAGGAGTTTTGGCTTTTAGCCCTTTGTTCAGTAACTACAAAAGGTACTGGCATCAACAATGTCCCCCCTATGCAAGGGGCACTGTGTTCTGCTGCTTAGCGTGAGAGGAGATGTGGGCACTGAGATTCTTGTCATGTGCTGAGAAAAAGATAGGATAACTCAATCACATCTTCCCCGTGTAAGTCAAATGTGTCTCTGCAGAGCCATATTTTGAGCCAATGTATTTCCTCTGTCAGACTCTGTCCAGGTTCTTAAAATCCTGCACTACTCCTTTCCCTCAGAGTTCCTTCAGTTGCCAAGGCTTCCTTTCCTTCATCCTACCTTTCTGCCACTTTTCATTTCTCTGGATTCATCAGGATCCTGCTTATCTCTGCTTACTGGTCACTTAGAATTGGTCTCCACTATATCTGGGTAATCAGCAGCAGTAATTAGTGAAACTGAGGTGTGTCTGATACTCAGGCAAATATGAACACTTACACTCCCTCTCCTCTAAGTCTTGCTGTGATTTGGATTTTCACCATAGATTCAGGTTCCCTCTTTAGATCAATGCATAGCTCTTCTACCAAATTAAAGCTGAATAATTAATCGGCCGTAAGAATCGTTGTATGGAGGCAAATTAATTAGGCATTTCTGGAAATCTGTGTTTGGACTTGCCTATCTGTTTGAAGTGTCCCATTTTTGGTTCCTTGAACAGGCTTAGATCTTACTTAAATCAATCCACTTTTGAAGCGTACAGGACTTTTTTGCCTGAATAAAACCCAAAACGAAACTAAATGATAATTCCAATATATGTCTTATGTGACAGAAAGGAAAGACGGTTCTAGCTCAACTGTTTTGATGATTCATCTGTGAACTGTACAAGTGTTAACACATCCTATCATTATGATTTCCCCACTCCCACCTGCTTCTTTATTTCACCCACCTGTTGCATCTTGCCTTTTAGATTGCAAGTTGTTTGGGGCAGGTACGTTGTTTACTCTGTGTATGTTGTACAATGCCTAAGTACGACCCAGTTTAGACTCCAAAGCTCTTCTGTAAAAATAAAAATAAAAAGTGTAATGAACATCGGAGATAAATGGAGGTAATTGTAGGATACTGATTACTTTTAGAGTAGGAACCTTCGAAACATACTTTATTTATTAATAGTGGTATAATTAATGTGTGATAATCATCTTAGTGTAAAATCTGATTGGAAAGTAGACACCTGTTGTTTTTTTCTGCAAAGTAGTTAAATGAGGTCAGCACTTTAAGCTTTCTCCCCTCCCTTCCCTGCAGCTGAGGGTTGACCTCGCCTTGGTTAACATGAGATAAAATTACAATGTCTGATCCCACCAGTGTCTTGTGGTGGGAAAATTAACATGTGTTATCTATTCACTGGTGACAATGCTGGAGGTGTTTCAAAGAGGGAAGGGAAGTCTATCAGCTGTTTCCTTGGGTCTGATATTCCATGGACTTCACCACACAGGGTGACTTTCAAGATGATCTCTTTCAGGGCTGTCTTTCCAGCTTATTGTGAGGAATTTGTAGCCCATTCCAAAGGTACCACCAAAGATATATCTGCTGAGTGGTAAAGATCCTAGCATGAGCTGGATTCAAGCCCTTGCCCAAGAAGATATGGACTCATCTACTTGTTGTGTTGGTCTGTTCCACCATGTGTACTTTTGAACAAGAGAGTTGTTGCCGGTTTGGCAATAGAGCATTTAGCAGACAGCAGTCATCAATCAAAGCATTATCATTAGTAATCAAAGTGAGACACTGGACAGAATGGGAAATTAATCACAAGTGGCAGGTGAAGCACCTTTATCCAAGATGAGCGTTTCTGCATACTGAAAAGGAGAATTTTTCTGCTAGACTTCACAAAGGGAAGCACTGTGTTTAACTCTGAGTTACACAGTGTCCCCCGTCCCTCTGCTGCATAAAGGGTAGTGGTGTATGGTCGCTCCATTGCCAAATGTTGTAAACTTCAGTGTGGTATAAAGTGTCCTCATACAGTCCTGTAACAGTGAAACAGGGCCACTTTTTCTGGAAGCTTTGGGAATTCAAGTTCCCAGTGCTTGGCAATGTGATTTCAATTTCAGCACTGGTTGTGACTGAAAAAAATTTATGGTAGTTATCACCTTTCTCCTCCCCATATGAGCCCCACAACAGGTCCCAAGAGAACCACCATTATTAAAAAAACCCAGAGTAATAACTTTGATTTAGTCTGATTAATAAAGCAATAAAGGTGATTGAAACCTAAACAATTCAAACGAAAGTCCTTCTTAATATATCAACAAGTTGAACTTATGTCATTGATTATAGCCACTTTGTGTTGCCCTCTCTCCTGAAACGGAAAATGATTCATTCTTTCATTATGACAGTTATGACCTGAATATCATGCTGAGCTAATTGAAGCTTGCCTTTACGTTAGAAAAATCTACAAGGCACAGAGATAATGTGTTTGTCTTTCAGTAGCTGCTGTTCCAATGCTTTTTTTTTTTTAACCAAAGCTTGTTTTACTTCTGTAATTGAGTGGCATAAATTCATATGGAATAAAACTAAATTAATGTATATTCACAGTAACTCACAGAATGTATATTTAACCAGGATATGTCCAGTGTAGTTTTCAGCCCTTGCATGCGTAAACAATGATGGATCTGTTACTGGTAAAATACTGGTACAAGAATCCTTGTTGCTCCAGCTTTTCACTCAGAGGAGTGTGGGGGTCTCTGGCAGATGTTGCAGGGTGCTTACAAGGATGACAGCCACAGCTGTAAAAGCATGAAGGAAGTGATGGTGGCTAGCAAAGGACTTTGAAGAACTGGTAGTCCTTTAGCACATCATCAGCTGAGAAGAGCTAGGTAATATACACCTTACACACTTGAGTTAAGACTCCTTTGTCACAGGAAAAGCCATCCCAGGCTCACATCTCTTTTTTAAACACAAGCCAAGTACTGACTGGTACTCAGATGGAAGGGTGCTGTACTCTTTTTGAGGTGCGCTGTCCCTTGAAGGAGAATCCTGATCTAGCTTCTTCTCCAGTATATGGCACCCCTCTCTTTTCACTGACATCTTCTCAGATAATTGTAGTGATCTGAAGCACAGGAACTTGAGCCTAACATCCAGGGTCATATCAAAATAAATCTTTCTCAGAATACTGTTTTGAACAGTGAGTGATTAATTCAATCAATCAATCAATTTATTCCTTTTGCCTTCACAACATGCTGTGGCCACAAGTTCTACAGCACTATGAAAAAAATCTATTTTCCTCATGTTAAGGGAACATACAGTTTGTAGGTATATAGATTGCAACCACCCTCAGCAGAATCTCTTCCAAGGTAGAATCCTGCTTGGTTTACTTCCTCGGTACTTCCTCAGATTTTCCAGCATCAGCTGATGATAGTGTTATCCTTCTATAACTGTAGGGAAGGGGATGCTCTGGCCACAAAGACCTACCTTGATATCACTTCCAGGCTCATTGTACCTAATGATAGCCAGAGAGAAGTTTAACTTGGAGTAATCAACATACAGCCTAAAAAACTCTGAGACCGTATTATACCAAGCCTTCATCCTTATTGTCCTGTGACAAGAGCATTGAAAGGGCCGTTTACTGTTTTCTGGATTACAAAACTACAATGTGTCTCTGAGCAACTCCTCCAAATTCTGTAGCAGAAGTTGGATTTGGCAAGACTCTTCAGGAGGATACTGTAGGATACTTCTGGATTGCATTTTGCAGGAGATGACGTAAAACTTTAGAACTCACAGTTACAAACTGACTTTCCAGCAGAAGTTCAGCTAAATCTGACCGTGTACAAATCTCTTTCCACAGCTACCTCTTTAGTGAAACATATGGACAATTTCTTAAGAAGCTCACCTCTCATAATTTTCTCCTATTGATAAATTGTCACCAGTAGTCAGAGAAGACCCTGGTTTCCATTAGAAAGCATGATACACAGAAACAGATACATACATTAGAAACAGATGAGTGGTTCCAGATTTTAAGGAGATGAGTGCTTAAAAAATGTGCTCAATAATGTATTTTAACAGTTACATTCAATAATAATAACTAGTAACTGACCCAGGCAGAATTTTTTTTTTTTTTTAAACGTTGAATTGTTTTAAAGCACTCAGTGGTGTTTCAATGGCACAGAATTTGGGGCTCATGTGAGGCACATTCCTTAACAGGGGTAAGATTACCCTGGGGGTTGCTAAGACTGGGAAAAGTGCCTGTTGAAATATAAAATGCCTTTAAGTCAATTAGGAATATCCTGCTGAAAAAGAAAATCAAAGACTAGGGCAGGGGAAATGTACTGTCATTTTCTGTTAAGGAGCTCATTTTTTGCCTCCTTTTAGAACCTTTAGAAATTACTTCAGGCACAATTTAATAATCTACATCAGTATCCCAGGACTTAAGATAGCAAACGATATTATTGCAAAAATGTCTTAAATAACGTAAACCTCAGTAAAACCAGAAATGTTGCTTTTTCATCAGATTCTTGAATAATTCAAGAGCTGTAACATCCAATTTTTAATTTTATTTAAATGGGGATATTCTTCTTCCAATATGACAACAGTAGTTTAGTATAAGGCATATGCAGTGGAGCAGAATTAGGTTAAGATTAGGTGTTATGTAAGAGGTTGTGTAATATAGCTCTTTCATACAACATTGTGCAACTGTCAATATTAATTGTAAGCAATTATCCATGTTCTTTGGATACTGTTGTTCCCATCCTACCTCCCTGATTCTGTGGGTCACGTTCCAAAATCTTTGTACGGGGGAGAGAGGTAGGAAGCATAGGGTGGCAATGGTGGGGAGAACTCTTGCCATGTTTCACAGCCAAGAGAGCCATGGCTCTTGACAAATTCATGCTGTTGCTCAATGGATGTGGGCTGGGTGATCTTGCCTTAGCAGCTCTGCCAAACTTCCTACCACATCCAAGAATTTGGCTTAGCGTGGAAGCTCCTGTCCTATGCACAGGTTGTCCCTCAGCCATGACACTATCCTAGCACAAGATGACAGCTGTCAAAGATGAGCCACATGTGACTCAAGATCTTGGACATCCTTGTCTACTGCTTCATACACACCACAGACTAAATGCATAACAATGAGTCAGGTTGATTCCAAGAGAGATTAAGTGCATGTAGAGGAAGGACTGAGATGACCCAGAGGTTTTTTTTACTGTCTTCTTGCCCTCAAGTTTTAGCATAAGGACACTGGCAACTGGCTTTATTGGTCTTTTTAAGCATTCAACTCCGTAGTGTAGCACCCTTACTAGTTAAGTAGCAAATAACACAAGTTTACAGGCCAGTATGCATTTATTTTTTTAGCACCCCTGCTGAGGGCCATAGGATAAGATAGTTGGAGGTATTAAAAAGATGTGTAGATGTGATGTTTAGTGACATGGTTTAGTGGTGGACTTGACAGTCCTGAGTTAACAGTTGGACTCAATAACTGAAAGATCTTTTCCAATCTAAACAATTCTATGATTCCATGATAAAGGTTGCGAGGTATGGAGGGACATTTGACAAAGCCTGATTTTCAAGTTTCTGGATGGTGGTCATGATAGTGACCACGCGGAAAAGCTGTTCCAACGCGGACTTCCTGAATTGTTACTCAAAATGAATAGGACGCAGCTGACTAAGTATAGATGTTGACAAGGAAAGCATCTATGTCTTTTGCAAGTCATTCCAATTTCTCTTTACAGTCAGGGGAAATCTGGCTGATACATCCTGTGAAGCCCAGAGCACTATTCATCACATTCTCAAATATTGTTCTCAATTAGGTCAGATGAATCATGCCTAGAAGTGCCTGCTTTTCTCCCCTAACTGTAAGAAGAGCCAGAGAAGTTCAGTTACAGATGTCAAAAATGCTCACATATGCCTGAAGTTTACTGAAACTAATTGTATTCTAGTTTTCAATTCCTCATTGTCTCACGTGTAAAAAAAGGAGATACCAGTATAGGCTTACTACTGTAAGGTTCACTACTTGGAAAATACTAGACTTTTTTTTTTGGTTACAAAAACACAGTTTATACTACAGCTTATGTATTTTACAAATCAAATAGCAAGCAAAATGATGTCTTACTGGGCAAACAAAAAACCTTTATAAACTGTTCCTCCAGTTGATGTTATCTCTTTTCAAATTATATTAGATCAGATCTTAGCAGGAGAGCAGGCTGGTTAAGTGTAGAACTGAGTCTGATGACACACCAGTTTTACTGCACTTAGCTCCAAAAATTTGAATGGAGATTCTGCTTGCATGATATCACTATCTAACTATAGCTGGATGCACATTTATGTCTTCATTCTTTCTTCAGAGAAATCACAAAGCCTATTTACATGCTTGTTTAGTAGCAGAAACTTGTCCAGTTTGGAAGGACAGTAATACGTAAAGAAAGAGAGAAAAGAAAATAACTTTAAACCTGTAAATATAAAACTACTGTCACTGAGACTAAACAAGCAATGTCAAAACCACATTTGACCCCCTCCGTCTGTCTTATATAAAGCCTTGACACAAGCCCACAAACTTTGCACCCCCAAATACCTTCACATGCCTTTATAGGTCTGTCCAAAGCACTCTAAATGTACTTTTATCACCCTGGCAAAAAAATACCACTATAAGGGGTCATGCAATAGTAACTGTAGTATTTCTAGCACCTTGAACTAAACCAAAGGACAATAATAGCAGTTGGACTAGGTGTTCATTGTACGTGTCTCCCAACTATTCTATTCTATTTCTATT
>VZZY01015802.1:3928-15996 GCA_013400335.1 Eurystomus gularis
CCTGAGAAACAGGACCACAAACAAAACTTTCTTAGGACGGAAAGAAGTTAATATGTTTTCACATAAGTTCAGAAGAGCTGATGTCCCTTACAGGAGTGACTAAACAAATTTGAACAGAAAATTAAAACTATCTTACAGAACAAATAATAGGAATGTTGTCACGTTTAATTTCTGATATTAGCCCTTTTGTTTAAAAAAGTGTAGGACCTATAAAACTTCAGAAAAAAAAAAATCACAGTGTTATGTCTCCATAGAAAGCAGAGTCTTTTTTAAAGTACAGAAAGGAAAAAAGTTAGACAATACTAGTAAGTGTCCATGTCAGGATTCAGTTCAGACTTACAACTACTTTTCCTCCTTTATTATGAAAAATTTTACTGACACAGCATATAGTGTACAATCTCACATAAATATTTCATAGGCAGTGGTGGGCCTTGTCAAAGCAGCTCGGTGATATCTACATTAATCCTGGACGCATCAGAATAAGAAGGTGAGGAAACAAGAGAGCAATGATCAGAAACTAAAAACTAACTAAGGGTTATAACACAGAACAAAGGGGAGGGGATGTGTCATGGAAAGAAAGAGTGAAAAGAGTTAAGGGGTAGAGAGAATTAATGTGTACAGGTGAGGAACAGGAGACATTAAAGTAAAAAGAAATTCAGAGAGAGACTGAATGTTTCTAGAGGAAACATTCTTTAAAAATTGTCTTCATGATACATATAACCACATATGTTATGGGAAAATTAAGCAGCAATTCAGATGCTTCTCTTGTGGATTTACTTGTGCATACTCACATGTGTTATGTATTGAGAGTGGCTCTATTAATAGCTGCCATGGAACAGAAACTTCAGTGTCATAAGATGACTAACAAAAATAGGTGTTCTTTTAATTTTCTCTTTACCTTTCTTTATTTATCTTTACACATTTGCTGTTTTCTTCACTTTCTAACAGATATATTTAATACAATTTGGCTGCTCTGATCTATACATTGGGTTAAAATATAATGTGCAATTCATCTAATATGTATACTCTAAGGCCATTATTTTTCACTAAGTGATTGAATAAATACTTGCTTTTTACAATTTTAACACAATCTCCCTTTGATTCTTGAGCCTATGCAGAGTCCAACCAGCTCAAAGTAGCATAAAGCCCTGAACTATATGTTCAATATTCTCAGTTGACACAATAGTGAACCGGCCTTCATATTTTTCTGTCACCATTATACAATGCATTTGTTAAACATACACTCACAAATCATTAAAGAAAAATTAAACAATAATTATTTCCTTTTTTAGCATCTTACTATCTTCTCTTTTTTTCACAGAGGTGGAACATGAGACAAGTCTACAGCTTCCCCATAAATACTCATTTGCCCAAAGAAAACAAAATATATTTTGCCTTTAGACAATCTACATTGATATATTGAAATAGTAGGGAAGGGGAAAAAAAGCCCATAATGCTTCATTAGTTAATTGCGCAGAGCACAGCTCTTTAGGGGTAAACAAGTGAAGGACATTTGCTGAATGGTCTATGCCCATCATGCATATTATGGTCTAATGGTGCTAGTAATGGTAGGAGGCTCCTGGAGAGTCATCTGTCAAATTAGCACACTGAATTATTTATTGCCTCAGAGTAAAATTGTGTAAGGGAGCAGCTGAGACCCATTCGTAAGAAAATACAAGATAAAGAAATAACCCCTCCCCAAAATAACTAGCACAACTGCTTTACATGTTCAGTAATGTCACTCATATTTGTAGATGTCAACAATATTTAAATAACATGTGAGTGTAAAGATACTAGGATGTGCATATAAGTTCCAATAAACAATAAATACATATACACATCACATATCTACTACAAAGACATGAATATATGTATAGAAGATGAGCATAACGCACAATGCTAGGCGTATTTATCATTTATATTAATGCAACAGTGGTTGCACTAATTTATATTATATAATATATACTAGTTATGGAATGCAAAAATAAATATTGCGTATAATATATAATTCATATTTCTTATAAAAGTGTATAAATTTATTAAATAGTGTGCTTCAGTTGCAGTTATTTATTGTTTCTCTGCAAATCTCAGAATGTAGATTCTCAACATATGCACTGAGTTAAAACTATTTCATAAAAACATGAAATAATTTTTGTAATCACCAAAGAATGTATCCCTTACTGCAGCTGCATCTAGAGTTTATGCAGACACATAAGATTTTTAAATTTACATTGTTGCTGTCGTTCCTCACTAGTAGTAACTTTAAATTAATCTTTATTGCTCAATAACTCTTTTTTTTGCTATCTTTATGCTACAATCTTTATGCACCGTAAGTTATCAGTCATGGTAACCTTCCAACACTTCTGATGACGAATGTCTACTGTGGATAGATCTTCAGCCCCAGGTGTTTTTCATGGCACCCAAGTGTTCTGTATCTTAATCACTGGGCTGGCTATACCTCTTCTTTCCTCAGAGTTGTTTAAGTGAGATTTTTGTGATGCCTGACACCAGGTATAGAGCTAAAAGTAGGATTTTGCAGGCTTTCTTGTTATAAGATAATATTTAATCTTTTATAGAAATGATTACTGCTTCACTGGTAGTTTTGAGATTTTCTGTAGGTTGTTGTCCAAAGACAAAAGCAGCCTTCAGGGGAAAAGCAGGATCCTCCATGGAACAATGCTTTGTAACTTTTTAGATATGTTATGGAAACTTGTCCTCAGGACCCAGACAACTAACAGATAATGCATACTAGCTAGTAATGTCTGCATGGAGAATTTACTACTTCAGACAAATACTTGAATACCTCTAGAAATCAATCTACCAAACTTTCAAACACTTGCTTTTGTGATTTTTTTCTTTTTTTTTCAACATTAAGTTCAAGGGCTCAGTATTTCTTGTTCTAAATATCATTTAGTTCTTCCAGCACTGGCATTTTGAAGTCTCCACACACATATTAGGCACTAGAACATGAAGGACAGACACCTTCTAGGTGGAAGTACAGAGAATCACCCTCTTCAGCATACCAAAAGACATGGTGATAACCAGTGCTAGAAATACCTCTTGGCATGATTCCCATGTGCAAAGACTTAATTAAGAGAAACATTTATGTTTGTAAGTGTCTGCAAGCCAAAATTTGTGTTAATATTGATGATCAAATGTATTGTGGTATGTGTCTTTAGAAAATACTTATGGTCCTGAAAATAATTTTGCTTCAATTATTTCCTCAGACTTTATCTCCTTGTATGCATGACTCTTTCCTTTTATTACATATCTCTTTTCTTTTCCTTTCTCACAGAGCCTGATTTGTTCATGCACACACACACACACACAGATAGGGTCTTTAGTGCTGCAATTTTTATATAAATATATGCTGGTTTAAAAGGTCAGAAAAATAGTATTTTAGAAATGACAGCATGCAGTTGTTAAAAACATATGCAATGAACTAGCACTTGTAAAAATCCTGCCATTTAGATGTAGGATTGCAGATATTTTTAATTGTATGTGATTTGAATAAGAAGTAAAATTAGCAAAAATGACTGGACAAAGAGAGGAAAAAAGCTACTTGTCTGTATAACGCTGCATAATTGTTCCTCAATATTTCACATTTAGATGGCATGACTGCTTGATGATTATTCATTTGAATAAACTTTGACTAGAAATGTGGCCTTAGAATAAAATCTGAATTTCTGAAGGCCAAAGATTTTTACCTGTCAATCTTACATTTCATTGTAAGTTTTCCTCTCACAGAGGGAATGAAATTATACTTCCACTCCACGTTCACTGCCTGACAGAGAGAACAAAGTGCAGAAGTAATAAAGAACTGAATTACCTTCAAGTCCATATGTCAAGCAGTCCACCATGTAAGTGCTGGAGAATAGGTAATATTTAGCTACTCCAGTCCACCTAAAGCTAAAAGAAAGGAACCTGTCTTCTGAAACAAGACCAAAAAGTACAATTGTCATTTACTACCCAAAAGTAAAAAAATAAAAGGAGTGTCTATGGCAAAACTGAGGCAGCAAAGCAGATACACAGGACAGTTGGTGTTGCTTTGATTAGCATCTTGTGAGCTGATCAGCCCCCCATAAAGATCTAAAGTAAATGTGCTCTGAAGAACTGTTTACATGTGTTTGCAGCAAACAACCTAGGCCTTGTAAACAGCTGGCATCTGCTCAGTATCACACAGGAGCAGAGCCTACTTTCTTTACATTTAAAACTATTATTCCAGGACTAAAAAATCCAAACGACAGCTGAATAGTGTCATTCAGAAGTATGACAAATATCCCTTGTAAAAGAACAACTAAGTCCCTACCTTGTGTAAAAGCTTATATGTGAACCATACATAAAAGCAAAAGTATTTTTGTACTTTTACTTATCAGCTGAAACTAGTTTTGGAAAGCAAAAGGTATTTAATAACTACTTCCTTAAATTTTATTTTCTTGTCACAAGGATTAGGCTCTGTCAGCCTTTCTCCTGTTGAATATTACTTTGGTCTAGGAGGCCTTGCTACAATCCATTAAATTTTGGGAAGCCGATTATTTTGCATACAAGCCTGGGTTAGTGAGTTGCCACAAAGAAGACATTAATTTTAGGGAAGCCAAATTCTGATGACCAATAATACAGGCTCCGTGCTCTGCTGGATCATGCAAGAACACATTTGATTTGCATTAAGTATGGACATATAATCATGTCAAAGGTTATACTAGTGTGAACTTTTCATATTGAATTTATCCTGACTGTAGAAAAGCAGGTGATGCCAGACAAAGAGAAGGCAGTATATTTGAGTACAGCACATCAGTGCTTTACATCCTGAGGCTGCAGTGCTTTGATGGAGGTGGAGCTGGCTTTAAACTATTACCAAGTTACAGCTGCAGTAAGTATACCTAAGTGATCCAGTTTGCTTAAATATGAAGCTGTACCCAAACTACAGTTCTTAGATTGCACCCACTGGACATCCATTAACTTGTCCTGTGGCTGAAAGCTATGTCAAGCCTGGGTCTAACTCACCTAGAGAAACATAGGCATAACTGGAATAGTGGCTTAAACTTGAGCTAACCGCCTTTGTGAATTATGGAAGTAGTACTGTCTAGCTTTCTCCCAGTCCTCAGTGGGTGATATGCCTCAGGGGATATGCATAAGGAAACAGTAATGAAACTATTGAAAGATCAGCAGAGGACCACACTGGTGAAGTCTGGATACCTCCTACAGAACATTGTTAGCTCATTCATGGTATTAAAAAAGACAGTAGTAAGAACTGTAGAAGAAGATGTAATAAAGTTAGAAAAAGGGAGGGAGATAAGAAGGAGCAAAAAGATTGTGGATAGGAATAAGGTTTGGAGATCAGGAGAAATGTTGGTTGGTATATTTGCCTTCTTGCAATGTTCTCCAACGATAGGGTCAGGCTTGATGGCTGGCATTTTGGGGGGTGATAGAAATGAGTGTTGGTGTTCTTCCCTGTTCCGCCCAACATTTTTTCCCTCAGCACTGTGAAGACCTTTGGCTGGCCCTTAGCCTCCTCCATGCGTAGTCCTTAGTAGTCTGCAAGTGGCAAGGTCCAACTCTAGGACCTGTGATGCCTGACATTGTCCTTATAAGGGACCCAAAGCTTTGAGAGCAAGAGGAATGGCCAGAAAAAGAGGCTAGCTTCTCAGAAAGGAGCATCTTCTGCTGCACAGATTAAAGATTAAAGTGTAAATGCCCCAGAAGAGATTTCCCAGCAGCAGTAGACATCATGTGCAAACAGCCAGGTCAGTCTGCATATTTTGGGACCTCGTAAACAAATTTCTTGCATTTGGATCTGCAACAATTGCACTTTACATTGCAAAAGCAATTGTATTCTGTGAACAAATTTGCAAAGCAAAATTCTTGCTGCTTGATTAACCCCATATATATATATATTTACATAGTTTCTAAAGAAATAACAACTTTGCATCCACAGAGAATTACACCTGCAAACTTTATTTGGGGGGAAAACATTCCCTTGAAAATAGTTGCAATTTAAATTTTAAGTCTAATTACAGCTCATGTGAATTAAATGATGAAAGTAACTGTTCTGTGTTTGTTAATTAAAGAAGTCATAATTCCACTCTTTTCACATATCAGCAGGAATAATATAATAAAAGATCTTGTTACAAGAGCTTTTTCTCATAAACCTACAGGTTTACTTTTCCAAAGTGTTCTTGAGTAAACAGACAGCAGCATTGGATAATAAATACAATTTTGTTTCTGGTTTATTTTGTGTGACTGGTAATGATTCTGGATGATTAGTCTGTTATATTTCTTTCTACTTAAGGTTTTTTATCAAAAGATTTCAATCACACATTTCATTTCCTGAAGCTGGCAAAAAGTTACTGTTTAGAAATAACCTTAATTTACCAAATGCAGTGTAGTTTTAGTGAGATGTGATTTTGTTACATGGAAGCTCATGTAATTTGAAATAATTATGTTGTTGAGCACATGTACAATACTACACATATTTAACAGTTCTTTTGTAAGATATGTAAAAAATAGACTCAAACAGTGTATTAGAAAATTCTGATGAACTGAATTCTTCTGACTACAGGTAGTTTACAAAGATATTTTATACAATTATGGCTTCTATTTTATTTCTACTCATACACACAGTCTATTTATGAAACTCATAATTTACAAGCTGCCTCTTAAATAACATGGTAATTGAAATCTTCCCTTTAATTTATATGCTCATAAAAGTACACTAGCTCTGTAAATATTTTATAACCAAACTTATACTGAATCATTGAAAAATTGTATTTTTGTGAAGGAAAGATACAAAGATGCCTTTGATTTTTTGTTTCTCCGATGAAAGGCCACCAAGATTATCTGTGTTGAGGTTTCTAGCATTTACTGCTGTCTTTGCTATGTGCTCAACTTTGTTTATATTAAGTGACCTTTAAGTCTCTCGTCTAAAGCAATAAAATGAAGGCTTCCTGTCTTATTGATTTGGTGAGGCCTATTTTCACACTAATAAAATGGAAACCAGTTTACTAATATACACTTTCAGCCAATGTCTGCAAATGAACCCTAGTCTTGACAATTTTGGAAGAGGTCAACCTAGAGTAAGCAGGTCATATCTGTGGTAAATCAACTTCCAGGAACAGATCACTGGACACTATAAAAATCAGGAGCGTTTTTTTAAGAGACCGACTTGAACCCTCCTTAACCAGAAAATAACATCTGACCTTGGCAGTGAAATTTATCACAACATTTCAATTAAAACTTGGCAGCCACATAAGCAATACATTGTGCTGTTACAACTGACCTTAGTGCAGGACGCATATATGGGAGGGGAGGCTCAGGTAGGCTGCCAGCTCTCCTGTGAATTAGAAGTGTGCACAACACAAGTCTTTATCCTGGTGTCTGAGACTTACTAAGAGCCTCATTATCATTCTTTATTCTTTCTCAATAAGGAAATTACTAGTTGCTTAATGATGTTGATAATCATTCAGTATATGTTTTTCATTTCTAAGTACATGTACATTAATATTCATGTAGCTTTGCTTATATCTTGTGCTTCATGATGAATGAAAACTGCCTAACATAAAAAATAACTATTCAGTTTTCTAGAATATTAAACCTGAAAAGGACTGGAACTAGGTTATGTCCTGTTTTGTTGTAGAAACAAACAATAAAAAAGGAAAAGTGCTCTTGAGCCATGTAACTAGCAAAGTAAAGCTTCCATAAATGTTATTTTCTTTTTTACTGAACTGGCAATCACAGGTTTTTCTCGTGCAGCATGCAGCGTACAGGGGACAATCCTGCTTCCTGAAGTCTGCAGGTCTGCAGTACTGGTGCAGGACAGCTCCTTGAAACATCTGAGCCCAACTTACTGTACTAAGTTCCAGCCTATGTGGCTCAGAGAGGAGTGTGATATCACAGCCTTTCTGTTGACCATCCCTAGCCGTTACAGTGAGGGCTCAGCTGCTGAGAGGAGTCAGCAGGGCTTGATTAGAGAAATACCTCCATTTTTCCTCAGACAGTGATAAATTACATTAGCATATCTGCTAATGAGAAACCAGAGTTCACCTTCTGTTGGGTTCTTGGAAGAAAAGACCCACAGGAGAGTTTACAGCTGCCCTCTGTCCCTCCGAGACTCAGGGCCAGCCAGGATTTTGGAACATCAAGTGAGTTCTTTAGGTCCCTTGCTCAAGATGTACATGCCTTTCTTCTGACATACCTATCTAACAAGCCTAGTTTTAGGTCATATGAATTTGAGAGTGACATTTTCTTTAGCAGTTTTTCAACAGTTTTTCTTATTTTAAGGTTTTTTTTCATCAACTTTTAAAACTGATCTTCAAAAACGTCCAACTGTTCCTTCAGTGGTGAAGACATACATACACACAACTTCCAGTACTATAGAAATAAACTCGCAGGGAATTATTTTCTGCAGTTTCTATTGTTATTCTAATAACCATGTTCAGGCTGAGCAGCCCAGGTCCCCCCTCCCACAGGCTGTGACTTGCCAGGTGCTTGCAGGCAGAACTGCCATGAACAATGGAAAGTGCATCTCACTGAAAGTTTGGCTATGCTATAAATCAAGTGTCTGAAGTACATATTGCTTTTAACACTTCAAAACGGTAGCAGCTAATATACCACAGGTGTGCCCCGGGTAGTATTATGGGAAGCCAATGTGTAAGCAAAAGGAATGATCTCAGTTTTAGGTCAGTGAAATGAATTTGGTTTTAATGAGCAGAATTTGCTTTATAGGTATATTCCTGTTACAAGTAGTTGTAAAGAGACCATACAAAAGCCTCATACTAAAACCTCATGGCTTGTATTTCAGCACTCTGACCAGAGAAAGCAGGCAAGTTAAATTTTCTAATGCATATATGCTTCATCCTTGTTTGTGACTTTTTATTCCAAAAAGTCATCGTTTCACATGTGTTGACATTTTATTACTGGTATTTCATTTCACCATATCCTTTCAATATATAAAAATATTCCTTTGCAATTAGATGCAGAAATTTTCTTATGGATTTCCAGGAAGATGCCCAGGCTTGATTTGCTTCCCTTTGTTGATATCAATTGCTTCCTGAGATTTTATGTTTCAGGGTGCTTATCCTGCATAACTTTTCCCAGAATATGGGATCTCACCTGCCCATTTAATTAACTGGTCTAATTCCTGTTTAAGGAAGAATTTAATATCAGAATTTCCTGTGACTTACATTATTTCGTGGCTCAGATGAGATGACTAAAGAGTTTTTTCTGATTATATAATCTATGCACCTATAATTCAGATTACATTGAATAAAGTCTAGACTCAATAGTTTCTCTGCAGAGTCAAGAGACACAGTGAATTAGTAAGAATGTGTCAGCAAAAGAAGTTAGTAAGAAGACTAATAGGATCCCACAGTACAGCAAGGTTCAAGCATTGAGATACCTTCTTCACCCAAATTGCTGCAGACCATGACAGTAGTAATCTGCTGCAGAGATGTAGGTGTGATACAGCCATGTGGCATGTCTATCCCTCTGGGCTGCATCACATGGTTATGAGAAAGTGTGGACATGGTACTGGCCTGTTATGGCATAGGAAAGGCTGGGTGAGAGGGACTGTTCCCTTCAAGAGAAAGGACTCCTAAGTCTAAGGTCAACAGTCTTTCAGAGCCTCTGTCAAGCAGTTCCTATAACTTACTTTTCAACTGTGGAATAAATTGGAAATATTCAGGCACCAGCTTCTCCCACTGGAGTTCACCATCTATCTGGCTAGATAAATTTCAAGAGTTAGTGAACATTTATATATAAATAAATATGCCTTCTAAAAGACAAAGAGAGACCGAGAAAGAAATAAAATAATAAAAAGGATGCCTCTGTGGTGTACTAGGCTCATTGGCTTGATGCATATGGCGAGGTTAGTTCTCTGCTACTCTATTTCTGTGCAGTAGGCAGGCATTCAACATAGTACCCAGGGAAAACAGAGAAGGAGCCACTCTGTGATTCGGATTGCATAGCTGTGCAAGGCAATACAGAGCCATGAAATGACCCCGTTCTGAATCTCCTGTCAAACTGACTCTAAAGTAATTATTGTTGCATTCATGAGTATTTTATTCCAGCTAGTGATGTGCTAGTCATTTTAAAATTGATTTCTCCTCACCTACTACCAGATTCACAGTAAATGCGCATGTTTTTTTAGTTTAGCAAGGACTGAGTTTTTTAATTCTATATTAAAGAAGTAATAAATCAAATTCACAGATGAAGCAGCACATGTTTTCAGGTTGTGCTTCATAAAATCACCCCAGAGAGCTCCCTTTCCAGGGAAGACATTTTACTAAGTGTGTTCATAGGCAGTAGTATGCCATTATTAAGATACAAGCTAGCGGGATCTTCCCACAGGACAGGAGTGTTGTTTTCCTTCACTCTGTCTAGCTTTATTAGATTCTGTTATTTATAATGTGATTCATGCTTGAGTCTGAACCAGTGCAGACTAAAAGGAGTGTTATTGGGTACAATTATTATTCCTCATATTCTGTCCTGACTATGAGCATTCCACATGGAGATATAAGGGGTAAAAAGCCACATTTTTATCCTTACATAGAGAACATGAAAGCCAGCATTCATCTGGTGAGCAGAAGATCTGCCTCCTTACCTGCTCTCTTGGGCTTGTACATCCACTAAGTAGTTATGGGATAAAATACAGAAGCAGTCCTGAGACTGTCACTTATCTCACAAGTGAGTGCCCTAATCACAGGGCTAGAACATCTTGTAAGCTCTTTCTGGCCAAATAAATCTTGAATTCCTTCTGAACAGTGGCACCCCTTCAGCAGAAGGCATATGCCTGCTTTACTTCCCCAGGCAACTTGTATTCTGATGGTTTTAATAGAAATATGAACACCTATGGCAGGGCATGGGATTGAATCTCTATGTTTTACTTTTTGAAAAAAATAATAACTTGATCAACTGAGCTGCAAAAGTAGCTTTTTCTTTTGTTGTACTTTACATCAAAGTGTCTGATGTAACAGTAATCTGCAAAGATGCAAGTCCTGTTGGGTTGTATAAGGCTTACTCACCAAAGGTGGACACAAGCCTCATAAGGGAAAGCTAGATGGCTGGGAAACTTCAAAGGCACAGAGTAGTTTATGAGTTTCAGACACCTCCAGAATTAGCTGGCAACTGAGGAGAGAGTCGTAATTTAGGACTTCATGCCTAACTTCTGCCCTAGTCTTGCTTGCTTTAAATCCTTTATTGGATTTGGCCCTAACATGGTCTGGGCCCCCTTTAGGACCACTATGATTTTGTAGTAGGCGTATAGCAGATTGGCAGATACTTAAACCAATATTCCCTCCAGGTGAAAATAGCTAGTTGGAACAACCCCTTCCCATTAAATCTTCAACCTGATTATAAGTTCTTTCTATAGTTTACCCTAGAAATACAATGACCAAGATTAAATGAACATTGTTCTACTGTGACTGAAATATACCATGCAATCTAAAGGAAAAATGTGGTTGAATGTAACAAGGTCTTTGGTTTAAATTACGCAATATTTGCATTCTTATCTTCATTTGAGAAAAAAAGTGCCAGATACATAAATATGCACAGAAGCAACAGAATCAGATAGATTAATGATTGTGATTGAAAACAGATATTCACCCTGACATATCATATGAATTGTAGATTTGAGTAAGAAAGTCTGTTATTTAGCAAAGATATCTCTAAGATAGAAATTGAGAACATTAAGACACAGGGTATTATCTGAAAAGTGTAATTGTAAAACTAGTGGAGTAGAATATGTACCAATTTAATTAGTTGTTACAATTATATAGGAAAAAAAGATAATGCTGCCACTGCCAGACATGGTTAGTAGCTGCATCACAATTATTTTTTAACCAAATGGTTAGAAAAAAATAAAAAACATATTTAAAAATTAATTTCAGTATTTCATTACGTTATATTTTCACTTTAATGGTAGTTTACAACTTTCTCACACTATTTAATGTATTTTTTTGTACAAAGTAGAGCTAAGATCTTTTCAATATTATCTTGTTCTGATACACATAGCACTTTCAAGAAGTCTACAAAAATAAAATAATGTATGCACTTTATTCATAGAATCATAGAAT
>VZZY01015811.1:0-20467 GCA_013400335.1 Eurystomus gularis
AGCCACATATTTATCAGGTGGGTTTAAAACCACATAAGAAATTACTGTCAGAATTCAAGATCGAATTTCAAAGTCTTGTCTCTCACGGACCTGCTCTGTCCCTTGTATCATACTTCTTTTACTACCAGAATTGTTCCACTCCCAAATTCTCAATAATCTGTTAATCACCAGTTTCTACTGTTAAATTCATAAAAAAATCAATATACAGGAAAAAAAAAAAAAAAAGAGACCTTTGAAAGAGCATGGCTAAATATGCAGCTTCCACAGAAAGGCTGTAAAGCAATAAAAATAATTACAAAGGAAAAGAGCTGGGAAACGAGTAGAGATCTCAGCCATTTAGAATACATATGAGGAAGAGATCACTTGATTACAACACATCCAGAGGCTCCTGAATGATTACAAGTGTACTTATGCTGACTTCTTCAGAGGCCTCCTAGAAATTCCCTTTGGAAAGATATCTTTAAGCAGTAGGTTTCTTCCCTTTTCAAGCTTAGATATACATATTCTATATGACACCTGTCTGGGTTACGAAATAACTAGAGAAACGTAGATGCCCGTCTTGTCAGAAAATACTCTTCCCTGGCATATCAGCTAAGCTAATGCAATAGTGTAACAGACTGTCTTTATATGTAAGACTCTGGAAGATTAAAAAAACAGTTGTACTTAGAACAACACATTCTTTAATAATTATTATCTCCCTTCTGGCTCCACTTGTGAATGATGGTGACAAACAAGTTTTCCGTTTTGTTTTGTTTCAGCAAATACCAAAGATGTACATTCATATTTCATTCCAAGTTTTAGAAGTGCTAATGTATTTGTAATGACCAAATGCTGCATGCGTTTACAGATGGAAGAGTATTTTACCTTAGATGTGATTGCACAGGATGTGGATGAGTGGTGAATTTATTGTGTCGTGACTTTTCCTATTTTCAGGAAGAACAGATTTCATTTTGTGAGTATGAACACTTTTAAATTTAACTTTTCCTCTTCCCTTTTCTTGCCTTCAGCTCCCAACACCATCTGGAGAAAGAGATGGAAGCCTGTGGCAACTCCTTACTAAAGACAGAGGGTGACTAGAGGCTATGCAAGATGCAAAAATGCTGCATTCAATTTAAAACATGTCTTCTTATGCAGCAGGGAGATATTTCTCAAGATCCTGCACACACAGAACTAACTAAGGAACTTCCCAAACATCACCATTTTTCACTTCAAGTGTAAGGCGCGACCTTGTCATTCTTAGCATAAGTACTATAACAGCACGTGTCAGTATCTATGTATAAAAATTCAGAACCATAACACTCCACTGCACACACTTCTCCCCCTGGGGAGAGAGTGAGCGAACAAACACATGGCAGATGGTAGCAGCACTGCTCAGTGCACTACTGGAAGGCACTCAGTTATCGCAGAGACAAACACAGCGAGCAGTAAAAGCAGAATATCTCTGCAGAGCAGCCACTTTTTGGTGCTGTGTGTTTGTATACCACTTAGCATAGTGGAGTCCTGGTCCATAACAAGGACCACACTTGCTAGCAAACAAAGGTCAGTGACATTTCCTAGATTTTAAGTGGGTGGACATAGAGGCTGAAAGCTGGACCAAAACAACAGCTCTGGTTAAGTCTGCCATTTAATCCTCTGTAGCACCATTACAACATAATGCTAGGAGTAAGACCACAAACATACAAAGAACCATTTTTAAACTTTAGAGAACTTAAAGGTATTATCTGTTTCAAAGGTCAATGCTGTCAGCACTCTGTTTACAGAATTCCAATTGAATCTTCTAAATGTGGATACCATTTTCTCAATTCAGTCATAAGTATTAATCATTTGCTTTTATTGTAAGGTAGACTTGGTAATACAATTTTATTACTTGGTAGTTTCTACTGCAGAGAATTCTGCAGAAAACTTTGCTTTGAGAATGGTACTGAAGGTCAATGCTTTTGCCAGCTTTTAAAAATGATCAGGTAGAAATTGTCAGGTGTCTTTTAAATTTATTCTATGCAATTTCACTCAAATTTTGCAGGATTATTTAAGGTGAAAGAGAAACTGTGTTTTGCATCTATCACTTGTGTTTCTTGAAGATTTTGCCAAGGCATGGCCACTTGAAACAGCTTCTCAGGATAGCTAAGACTTTGGCACTTATGATAGTGGCAGAAACTGCTATGGTAGCAGGGGGACCAGAGTAAGTCTGCGTGGCTATGAGACCCATCTCATAGTTCAAGTGCTAAGTAGGTACTTACTAAGGTTTCAGAAGTCACAGCAAGATCTAGATCTGCAAATAAGTTATTCTTAGAAGTACTTAACATCAAAATGTGCAATTACCTTTTTTCTGTCAGAAAAAACCCCACACAAATCTGAGCAAATTATGCTAAAATAGTGGCAACTGAAGTTCTTTTGCTTCACTGTGCAAGCTGGACTCTGTTTTTGTGCAACAGCTGAAACAGATGGCCAGTAAAGGGAGGAAGGCTGGGATGGATGATAGTAAATCTGGCATTTCTTTACTTCTGAGAATCTGATTTTTCTACCTAAATGATTATCTTCTTGTTATAAGCACATGATTATTACTTGGTGGTTGTGGGCCATGAGCGTGTCATTCAGGAATTTAGCCACCCACTAATTATAAATACATTATTCTTACAGTGAGTTGAAAGATAAGAGAACCAACGGTTGTACCTGTAATTAGAAATTAAGTGTTTTCTTTAAGGGAGGCTCAGACTTGGACAGCACTGACGGGTGGATGAGCTGAACATATTTATAAGAAGACGAGGGCACTCAGCTGCTTCTCAGGTGTGTCTCTGCATCTGTGTATTTTCAGTATGGGGGATAAAGTACCTTCAAGGCTCAAGTTCAGAGATCTATAAGCAACACTAAAGTATTTCCTCCATCTCTAAAATGCACATATAAATTTATAAAGTAGAGACAGTGAATCAATATTTGCACATTAAAAAAAAACCAAATTGTTTGTTGCTGTTCTAAACGAATAAAATTTAGCAAATGGCTCATACAGCATTGTATTTTTCTGCACAAAATAAGATCTAACCTTACTCTCATTTTTTGTCTCTTTATATCAGTAGTGTAAAGTAGAGCACGGTCCAAGAAATGCTGAGGTTTCTTCTCATCCTCTCCTTTATTTTTTGACATCCAGCGATTTCTGTTTGTCATACTGTAATAGATTTCTTGCCATCCAAATGGCTTTGTCAATATTATTGAATACTCAGAAACCTAATGCATACATTCAGCAAAAGCCCATGTGTCACAGTTCAAATTGAAGAAAGTGAGGCTGACCAACAAATGCTGCAGCTGAGGCTGAGATTAATATTCACAAACAAATCGGATATTCCATACGCAAGTTCATGAACTCTACAACAAATATTTACATAACCTATTTTAAATGTATCAATGAATAACATGCTATTGAAAGTAAGCGACATGCATTTGTACTAGAAATGGAGAAAGATAAAAGTCAGACATGGGAGAAGAAAACAGATTTTTTTAAAATTAATTTTTTCTGTTATTCCCTAAGTTCCATTCAAGTCATCAGAAATCTAGCAAGAGTAGTAAACATTGGCTACAAAAAGTAAATGCATTTTTCATGTTTAGATCTCGCATATGTCATGTATTGGTCAAAGCTTGTTAAATCAAGTTTCTGGTTATTTTCTATGGTCTTTCTTCTGCATTATTATCTGTAACTGTACAAACAGTGTTAAAAACACATCAGAGTGAAGCTGCTAGCAACAGGTCTCTGAAGAATGACTGCAAAAGCAACTAAAGTTCCCATAATGCCCACTCTTTGTTTACCCAAAATGAAAGTTTCATGAAACTCCTAACACTATGCATGATTTATGAAACAACAGCAAATCCAGTCAGTTTTATTGCAAAGGAGAACTTGATCTGATAGATGGATTTTATTTTTTTTCTGTACTAGACAAGTTGATGACACTAGAAGCTAGGTAACTGGGAGTTCACATTAGAAAAAAATGTACCAGAATTCGTTTCTCAGTAAAGCAGTTCAATAGAATTTGTATATAATGAGCTCCATAGTAGTTTGAAGATGAAAGATGATGACTTATTAGAAGAATTTTTTTTATCTGAACATTACCATAAACAAGTATTTGATGAAAGTGTCAGCTCAGTATTCAGAGATTTACTTTCTTCTTTAATGGCATGCCAGAGAACCAGAAGAGTATCTGCAGGTTTTGAAGCTTTGACAACATGTTGGCTCCTTAGCAGTCTATAGGAAAATCAGAGATAGAGATTAAAGCTTATTTTTAGAATTCATGGCTAGCAATATATAGAGAGAATGTCTTTGAAATGACAGTCACTTCTAACTCTCACACATTTCAGAGAACTATTTCTCTGCATATTCACCTATCTGTAACAGTAAACGTTAGAATGAGGAGGTATTACGCAAAAATTGCTAATATCTTCCCCCAAAACTGAATAAAATAATCCTTACAGTTTCATTCTGGAACTTTCCCCTTTGCAGAGGTAAATTTCTATGAGTTTTATATGAAAATGAGCATTTGAGCAAAAATATTCATTGTTGATGTCTTCATTCTTTGTGATTTTACTTAATATAGCTCAAAAAAAAAAATTGTACACCTGTTCCACATGAAGCCTCTATAAAGTGAGGGGTTTTATTTTTATGTTTGCTGCACACAGAAAATCTACTTTCTAGTGATCAGCTTTGCCTTGCTGTCAATATCCAATGAAGAAATTCTGTGGGCAAGGAGAGTTTGAATGGATTGCTAGCCAGCATTTTTAGGGATTATCTCCATCCTTATAGCACACTGGGTTCTAGTAAGTGGCTGGCACATGAATTAGACTAAGGTATAGAAGGAGAGATGTCTCCTGAGCACAAGAAATTAGCTATATGTAGCCAGAATCTGGCTCTATACCACCCAGTCTGTCTTGCTTTCTACATTGAGGCACAAGTACATCAAGGAAGGAGAAAAACACAAGCCTGTTAGGAAGGGACTCAAATCCACCAAAAGTAGGTTATGTTGTCACTGGAAAGTACCCATGATTTTGCCAAGGGAAAGATTGCACACCCTGGCTGCAAAAGTGCAGGAGCAATAGCTTCATTATCATCCTGCCAGGCTGGGGCTTGTGCTCACAGGTCCAGAAAAATTATGTCTGGACAGGTGCTCAGCACTCATCTGGCCTTTTCTACATCCAAAGGCAGAAGTGCCTGTGCACAAGCTTTTCCCTTGACCACATAATTTATTACTCCTAGGAGGGGTGGTACTTTAATATTGGCACTTCTTCATTCGTGTAGCTTCCTTCTCTATATTTCTATAAAAAATGTATAAAGGAAGGATTGCCACATCTCAGAACTAAGATGCCTTTGTGGACATTTATTACTTTTTAGAAATATTTGATATATCAAGTGATTAGATGAAAATTGACATATCTTATGATTTAATTAGATTCTAAAAGTGAAGATTATTTCCCTCTCCATTCAGAAATAGTGGTCTTTTATCTTCACATAAATTAGTTGAGTAAATTGGTTTGTAGAAAGATCACTCCTTATGCTGACTGAATATTACCTTTTCTGTGTGTTCTGTGGAATGATTGAACTCAGTGATGTACACATAAATGAATAATAGTTTCTTAAAGTTGAATAAAAATGTGGAAACTAGCCTTAAATCTTCCTCATTGTCTTCTATTTATAGAGCAGAAAATTAAATACATATGAATGTGTATTCCATTAAAATGTTTCATGCAAATAGCAAACATAATGAAAAAAATTCTACAAATTCCCTGAACTATGTTACCCTCAGCTAAAGTTTAATTAACTCATTTTTTTTTAAATTTAGTAATTCTACCCTAGACAGGAGTATTTGTCCTGTGGCTAACTTAGAGAGAATCTGCTTATTTGTAGCATGGGGGAAGGATGGGGGAAGGATGCCTTCAGGGAATGTGGTTGATTAAACAAGAAAAGGGCAGAAAGGAGGAAAGAAGACGACTCTACACCTCCATAGGTGAGACACTATAAGATGGGTGAGAAAATATGTGGATGCCTAAGGTGTCCCTGGTGGTTAGCTAGGGTCTCACAAAAATTAGGTGTGTTTATTCACTACTGAGCCATGTTTCAGCTTGTGATGTCCTACTCGGGTTGTAATCAACTCCAACCAGTGGAGTACTAGGATAAGTACAATGATGAATTCTAATCGCTCACTCCTGTCCTTCCAGGCTGATTTAGCAATAGGCAGTAAAGTCAGTAGCTCTGATTAGTTTGTGATTTAAAAATGAAAAAAGAAAAACAAGCAAGCAAGCCCATTACTGATTGTTTCCGTGAAATCCTATTATAACTCAAAATGTCTTTTGAAGAATGTGAAGAAGGTGAAATAGAACCCTCATAACTGGCATCCTTTCTAGCAAGCTATTAGTGTTGCACTCTTATACAGCAGTGAGCTTTTAAAGACAACATCCTTGTCTTTGAGACCTGCCTGGGTAAATGTGATTAAAAGCTTTAACTAGAATTTAAAAATGCCTAATCTTGTGTTCTTAGATGGGCAGAATATCCTTCGACTGCTAATGTTTGGGATTAGACATTGTTCACCTACTTTTTCATTTATTACAGCACGTAAATGAGGAAGAGTTTCTCCCTTGCCTCTAGCCTCTACCCATTCCCTTCTTAGAGACAGAACTGGAGGTATCGGAGCATGCTAATTAATTATCACTCAAAACAGTGTCAAAAAGGGAGTGTTCAATATCTAGTTTAACAGTGAGTGACAGATTCATAGCTGAAGCTCCTCATGTCACGGTCTGAAAGGATCCAAGGGAGAAATCCAGGCACTCTCAAAGTGTATGGCAAAATTCTATTAACTGAGAGGTCAATATGTTATTCACAAAGAAGGTAAAAAAACTAAAAGCATTTTTTCTCTTGATGCCGCAAAAAAGAATTTTCTGTCTGTGAAGAATTTTGCAGTAGTTTACTGCAGCCTTCAGTAAAATTATATTTTACCCACATTTCCAAACTGTGTCGGTTTGAACATAGCTCAAGTCCATTGGTGTATTTAAACAGAAAATTCTAAGCAAACTCTTTGTCTTTTAGGTACCTTTACTGAGTCTTTCTGTTCTTCCAAAACAACAGTCATATTAGTTCAAACTATAGGTATCCCTAGTCCAGTTAACAATTTCCTGTTTTCTAACTACCTTCTTCTGATCATCTAAGAGTCTACAGACCTCTATTTTTCACCATTCCAAAAATGGCCTTGTCTGCTTGCCACGTGTCTGCACCACTCCACAACTTTTTAACTCCTTATTACTCCTCTCTAAATCTCTTCCTATTCTATAACATCTTTCTAAGTTAACACGACCAGAATTTCACACTTTGTTCAAGATTCAGACATACCATGGATTTATACACTAGTAAAATGGAATTTTCTGGTTTATCTTCTGTTTTCTTTCTCATTTATAACATATTTTGGGAGTGCAGGGGAGTTAAGTCTTATTGGGTAATGAGTTCATGCTCCTACAGAGCTCCTGTAATACCAAAATATTACTCCTGAATATTAATATTCACTCCATTCCTGTTATTATAATATAAAATTAAGAAGTTTTCCCTAAATGCATTACTTCACATTTACCTACACAGAATGTCAACTGCCACTTTATCATCCCGTCATTCCAAAATGAGAACTTAGTTGTTGACTGTAAGAGTAAAAAAAAAGAAAAACTGTTCTGCTAAAATATTAAATTTACTCATGTAGCAAACCAGACGTTTAAATGTTCGGCATAGCAAGTGCTGTAATAATTTGTCCTCTCTGGGAACATTTCAACTATTGTATGAAATGTAATTTGTCATAATCTAGATAAACAGAGAAATATGCCACACTGGCAATCTGTAGGATGTATGCTTAGAGAAAAATTGTTCTTCTTCCTGTTCTTGCATGTGGTGGAAATAGCATTCATAAACAGATCAGGCTTCTTTGTAAAGTAGCTGCCTTTTTCTTATTTGAAGTCTTATCTAGGAAAAAGATGCATACAAATATGGGGTACAAATGAGATAAAAACACACACACAAAAAAAACCCCAAACCAAACCAGGAAAATTCAGCTACAGGCCCATGAAGAATGTGTCAGCTGTGAATAGTTCAATTATGACAGGCCTCAGTGAGGATGGCTTCACGTAACACCTGTAAGCAATTAGGGAAGCCTCTGCCACGCCAACTGGAGCTTCACACACAGCGGTAACCAGAGCAGACCCTGGAGAATACCATGTGTCATTGTGCAGTGACAACCAGGTTGATGTCGCCTGAATAAATATTGCAATGATCCCTCTTCTGGGAAAGTGTATTGAAAAAACACTGTCTGTGACACCATGCACAGAAATGCAGGGAGGTCTCACAGAAAATAAAAATGCTTAGTTCAAGTTAGAAAGTCCTTTGCTGCTTCTAGGACACCTTAATTGAGTGTTTACTTAAAAATAACCTTGAGGTCTAAATTATTAGGACAATCAGGTCAAACAAGGAATAAATAGGTACTCACATGTGTTGTAGTACCTATTCGTATATATATGAACAGGAGTGAGAGAATTCCATTCTGCACTCATGTGAGTGTTAAAAACCAACAAACACTAGCAGAGCTGTCCGCAGAACCTACAAATTCAGCCTCAATTACACCTACGAAAACCAAGAGCTTGCCATAGCCAAAATGCATTAGCAATGTATAACTGCATAAAATGTACCTCTTCATGGTCTTCATGTGAATCAGAAGCATATACTAAATATTAATGTAATTATTGTATATCTAAATATTGTAAGCATCAAATGCAGCAGACATGAAAGAAAGAGTAATCTGCTTACTGACTATAGGAGAATATGTCTTGATTAATATTGCTGTTAGGCTTGCAAACTACCCTCAGCTCTGCAGCTTTGGAGAACAGAATTTCAACATTGTTCGTCTGTAATGATGCAGAAGTTTGAATGGTGAGAATGCACAATTGTGATTTTTGTAGATAATCATCAAGAAATGCCTTATCAGAAGCTGCTGCTAGTTGCTGATATACTGACGCTGACAGCAAGGTGTAGGTAGCATTAGCTTACGATAAGAAGGTGCAAAGTCAAACAAAATCCCTTGATAAAAAGTCCTATAGCACGAGTATGAGGAATATTAACTTTCTAACTGGGACTTGAGTAACTGCAAAGCCAATGAAAGGGCAACCACTTACTGCAGAGGTTATTTTTAAAGGTCCATATGAGCTTGGTTGATATCATTTCTAGACTATAACTTTTTAAAATTTTATTAACAGAGACAAGCGTTAGTAGTTTGGCTAATGAAGGAAAGCAATGTAGATTTATAAATCTATCACATCATACTCTCTAAATGGTCCTATCAAAGGATTTCTGGTTAACACAGTAACCTTATAAAAGTCCACCCACGTAATAGCTCTAAAATTTACTAATCCCTGCCCCAGCCAGAAGCAGCCTCAACCGAGCTTCTCATGTACTCTCAGCAGAACAATCTAAGCTACTGTTGCAGCAAAGGGGAAATAAATTTAACAATCAGGAAATGTCTTTTCTTTAGTCTTTAAATGAAGGATCTTGGAGACAAGCTCAACACAGCCCGTGACAGGTTCTTTAATTGCAAAACCAGAATCCAAAGCTGCATCCCAGTGCACCCAGGCAGAGCAGGGCAGGTGCAGCTTGCCTGCCTGCCTGCCGGCCTCTGTCCACACAACTGACGATGTTTTTCAGTTTGCTGTGCACAGTGGGTGGAGTAAACCCAACATATCCCTCACTTATTTGATTTGTTTTATGTAAAGTCAGTCTGTCATGTTCAATGATCTAATATGAGGTAAGTCCAATGCTGTGTTCAGTACTTCCATATTGCAGTTAAACATGCTGTAGGTGAAGTTTGGGTGGATGCCATGGCAATGCATATACAAACATCATAAGGTAGGTTCAAAAAGAGCCAAATTTTAATAATAACATGATGTAGTAGGTACTAAGGAAGATCTTGTAATTTTTCTTCTGGTAACAATAAGAGAAGATACAATTACTTTTAAAAAGTCTCACTCTGTGCTTTAAATTTGTATATTAATTATTCAGTCTGCTTTTATGAGCAGCATGGAAAATACAAAACAAGAATATGGGCACTGCAAAAAAAGTTTTCAGGAGGCCTCAGGAGATCATAAAAAAGCAAAAAGAAATTAACAAAACAGATCTTAAAGGGATGACAGTTGGATTTATAGTTGCTATAAAATGGTTTTCATTTTTAGCCTGGAGTAGATTACAAGAAGCATGAAGTCACTGACTACATGATCAAATGAAGACACCCAGTCTGTGGAGTATAAACCATAAATTCTTTTCATACTTGAGTTTTCACCAATGTTTTGGATTTGGGTTGCAGATTTCTATATGGCTAATGCAGACAGAGCTACTTTTCCTCAGAGGATGCAAATTCAAGTACTTTCTTTGGATTGAATAGAAGACTACTGTTTTGGACCAGCTGACACTCTGGCCTGATATTCAAAGCAGATACAAGTGCATATATCAAGTCAACTAATTAAATCAAATGCACTCGTATGAAATTTACAGCCTCCTACACAACTGAGTGTAACAAAACTGTGCAGCCTACAAGAAAATTCTATGTTGAAGTATGATATGCTGTTTAATGTGAAGTAGTTGCTCAGATGCTTTCAAAATTGTAAGATAGTCTTAAAAAAAAAATGGACTAGAGGATGAGAAGACCTAGATTATGTTCGTACATTTGCATACTCAATGGCTTTCTTTACCATGCAGAATATAATGCAATATTTATGTAACATACAATTTAGCATCACTTTAGTTTTGAAAAACTCATCTTCTTAAGTTTGGTTTTGCGACAGAAAGTTGTTCACTGGAGTAAAGCATCAGAAATGTGTTAACAAATGGCATGATAAAAGTTCAAAGAATATTTGTAAAGTTTTTCTCTGGTAACGTAAGCTGGAATCTAGGAGGCAGAACATTTTGTTCCCTGATTCATAAAGCATTCATTGCAGATGACTGAAAAACACAGCACATGCACCTGCGTGGATCTCCAGCTACCCCACTTCTGAGAGCAAGATGGTTTTTAGGACCAGCTGAGCTGAGCTGTCTCCATACCGCACATCATTGCAGACAGTCATTTGTTCACATACCAGACAGTCATATGACTTAGCTACCTAAAGCATGTATAAAATCACCTTTTCTACTGTTGAAGTGCTGGGGCCTGATTTGTAGGCCCTGAATTAGAGTTAACCAGAATGTGGATGTGTCACAACCTAGCAGAATGTTTTGTTTTTCCTATTGGCTTCATGTTCCAGAAGCAGAACCAGGCCCACCTGTGTCTCTGGGGCTCCGCCCTCACCCAGGTGGTTGTGGTTGGGGTGGTGAGCAAGGCCAGGGCTATGTTAACCAGGAGCCAATCTGTTGGAGAAGCTTTCTCTTCGGTGTGGCTTCTGTTGGGGCTGGTTGCATCTTGCTGAGCTCTCAGTAGTATCCTTCCATGTGAAGGGCCACTGGGGGCGCCATCTTTTTCCGTTGTGTCCATCGGGCAATGCTGGCATCACAGAGGGCAGTGGAGGAGCTGGACCCACAAGAACCAATGGCAGGACTGTTTGAAAGAAGACTTCTGAGGTGCTGTTGCTGAGTTCAGTGTTGGCCTGTGTGGTTAGGCAACTGATGGCAGCATAAAATGATAGTGGCTGAATTTGCACAGCATCTACTCATGGCAAAAAATGCCGTTTCTCAGCTCTTGTGGTTCAGAGTATGTTGGTCTGCAGCGTTGAAAAGCACCTTACACATTAAAGAAAGGATTCTTTGAGTAAACATTTGCATGTCTTACTTGCTGTGTCATTTGTTATTGTGAAAAGTTTGCCATAATTATTTTCCATATTTCAGTACTTTTTCTTAAATTCAGTTTCACAATTTTTCATCAGCCTTGTACAAACAACTCCTCCACAATGTCCTTGAAAGAAATGTTCTCTCCACTAGATTTGAAACAAATCTGTCCCTGATAAGCAAGTGGAAGGAGGTAAAAAAAAAAAAAATTATGACAAGTAATGAATAAATACTGTTAAATGTAATAGAAGCTGTAAGCTGAATTCTAATATTGAGTCATTTTTCACTGTTGTGGCTGAGGCTGCTTTATTGGTCTGTTCCTTTTCTACCACTGAGCAGATTCCAGCTGGGACTTTTCAAAGCCATCTAAATTTGGCCATGTACTTTTAATTTCAAACAAACTGGGTGCCCAAATCACTTAGACTGCTTTGGAAACCACAGCCTGACTAAAGTGCATCTTTTCTTCAGGACAGCATGAATAGGCTTTATCTGAGGAGAAGCTCAGAAAGGGTTTGTGAATACCTAAGGTAGAAACAGGAACTCCATCCCCAGGTGCAGCTGGTGCATAGGAGGGAAGCACAGGCTTAACCCTCCCCCACCCACCTCCAGCAGGACTGCATATTTTCATGAGAGGAGTCTCCATTCACCTTCAGAGGAGGACAAGCTGCTTACCAAAGCTGACAATCATGTCCACACACAACACCATTGCAGAGGGTAACACTTACAGTGAATCTGTGATCCAGGTCCAAGAGCCAACTTAGGTAATATAGAATGTACTTATAGGGCAACACTCCTTTGATGGTGAGGCCAGTTTTAGTTTTCTGTCTGCTGCTTTTTTTTTTCCATTGTTTTTTATCCACTGTACCTTTTGCTGATACAAATGACAATTATTTTTTTCAATTGCTTCATTTCACTGACAACATGTGCTGTGCAGCCCTGCAAACACACATAACAGCACAACTAAAGAAAAGGCAAATAGTGGGAAAAGGACTTAGGCAAATATAAGAGCATCCTCAAAGCCAGCTTCATCACTGAAGCCAGAGATGTGTTGCGAAATGGCAGTACAGTCAAAAAAGATGTGTAACAGCTGCTGCTCCTCAAATGCATAATGAAAGGGTAGATGCCTGAAAGGCCCAGCAAATAGTACCCAGCCACAGAAGGGACGCAGGGAGATAAGGGAACTAAGATGCCACTTAAATAAGTGCTAGTTCTCATCTTCCCCTGCATAGGTATGGCAGTCATCTTACCACTAGTTTTCAAGGAACTGTGAACACACAATTTAAAATTCTTTTTAGATCTTATATGATTATTCTTAATTAGACATTTGAAAACCTGCACTGTGGCAAAATAAATAAATAGTTACCAGCACAGAGACCTAAATTTTACCTGAAGATGGAAAGATACGGGGGGAAGAGGAAGAATACAGTATGACAGGGAAAAGAAAGAAAGTGGAGCAAAATAACTGCAAAGCAGGACACAGGATGGAGAGGCACCTCGGGGCTTCTGTGCACAAAGCCATAGGAAAGGCTGTGATGCCAGGCTGGCAGAGGACTGTTGCTGGAGAGCAGCAGGGTCTGTGCCCATGTGTCAGGCCAAGTTAGGGTTTTAACTCCACATACTACCCCAGTGATGACATACAATGTGAACATAGCCATAAGTTGTACCTATGTTTAAAGAGTTCCTCAAGCTCAAGCTGATTCAGCTTACATATAAAATCTCTAAGTCAAAACTTATCTGAATAAGATGATGAAATCAGCACCTTCAGACATGAAAATATTCTGCTTTTCACCGGCCTTGCTATTACCCACTTCTCTCTTCACTTCCATATCTGCACACTCATTGCCTCTTCTTCCCTTTCATTTTCAGCAAATGAAGAGAAGAAGGTCACCGTATTTCTGTTGAAGATGCATGCCTGTGAGTTGGATAAGTTAGCTTCACTACATATGTAGTACATTTTATCTAACCATGTCAAGCTGTCTTCAGTTTGGAATTTACAATAAGAGGTATTGGATAAATAATAAAAAGCCTATCTACATTAAATTTAAAAAAGAACACTTCCTAGCAAGCCTACATGTATGATCACTTTATTTAAGGAGAAGTTTCTTAGAGAATTAAGCAGAGCTATGGAGCTGTTTTAGAGAAAATGACACATTTTTGAGACAGTTTTCATCTAAACTTGTCTGTAATAAAAGTTCTTCCACAAAGTTTGATAAAAACATCAACACATTATGTTTTCATTACAGCCTCTTCAATACTACTCCATGTAATAGGAAACAAGGAAACAAAAAAGGAAAAAAAAAAAAGAAAATTGAGTTCATTTTCCAAAAGCAAGATAAAAATTTTACAGAGATTACAAACATACCAGTCTGATTTTTTCTAAACAAATGAACTCATTTTTGCTTGTCATTACTTTAGGCATCTACTAAATCAACATCTACAGCAGCTCCTGTTGTAGTCAATACAAATGTAGGAACTTTTAGGGCTTGATTTATCTAATTTAGACATCTGCGTTAGGGTGAGATGAATTGCACTCTGAATATACTTACTTCTCCTTAATAACTTTGACAAGAGTTTAGGATTATTAGCACTGCTGCAGACATCTCTATATAGCAAGATGAGCATTCACACGGTGAGCAGAGCCACTGAACCATGCTTCACAAGCATCCCGTGAGCTTCGCCCACGGAGTTGGCTGTCAAGAGGCAGCAAGGTGTAGTGGGTTTTGACCCATTCACTGTATGACTTCAGACAAATTGTTTTCATTTCAGCTCTCCTGTGACACTATATTTCATTTGTCACTTTCTTTCTTAATGCTCAGAGGAGAAATAAACATTACAAATCTGCTTTGAAAAATGGGAATTCGTTTACTAGTGTGTTTTTCTTCATACACCACTCAGTGTTTTGTTCAATTGTTTTGTTCAATTTATGAATAAAATAAATTGGGGCCTTTTGTCTCTACCCTTAACAATCCTGCAAACTCAAGCTAGAATCAAAAAGTCAAGCTGGGCTTTGCCCTTGTTGGGCATCATAGATCTACACGAGATAATCTGCCATCCAAATAGTCCCTTGAGGACAGTAGTGCAGCTCCCATGACTGCCTTGTGGTGGAAATGACTCAATAGAGTTCTGCTGATGGCACACAGGAGAAAAAGAGGCCACAGCTTTTTCCTACATCTCTGTCAGTTCAGCAAAGTTAAGATAATTAAACAGGAATGAGAACACTACGTGAGGTAGTAGCTGAAGGGAGATCTGGGTGAAAAAAGAAGAAACTGACATGGCTGCAAAATAATTTCTCCCAGTAGGACCGAATTCATTCTTCCAGTACTTCTGTCTTCCTGTCCTTTAAAAATGGATAGTGCACTGTCTTCCAGAGGCATTGGAATATTTAAAAAGAAGTTTGGAAAATGTTTTGATTATATACATGATACAGTATCTGCATTCTTGAGATGAAGATAGATTATTTCTAGTTGCAGAGATATTACTGCCTTTGGGCAGAGACAACATGCTAGTGCACTGAGGCAGGAAGCAAGGCAATGCTTTTTGCCACTGATCATTGCCATGTTGCTCTGTAAGCAGTGGAGACTGCCAGGTTTTTGCTTTGGCAAGGCTTGCTAGAGCAGACCAGGATGATGTGGGTATATACTTCCGCAGTCATTTGTGTGAGCATCCATATAATTTCTTCAAAGTTCTTTATAAAATCAGCCCCTGTGTAGCATTGACCTAAATGCATTTGGACTGCAGCAGGGTAGGTGAGCTGACCCTTTGTAGTGCTGTTGGCTGCCTTTTGTATTAGGAAGGCAGATTCCCAAAGTGCAGATGTCTGCCACAGCAGGTAGAACTGGAAGCAATGATGCTTTTATACGACATTTAAAATCTGCAATTTTATAATGCCCAGAGGAACTAGCAGGCACTATTCACCCCAAAACTGCAGGCAGGTTTTCAATAATCTCTCTCATCTCCTTTCTCGACCTTCTATTAATCATAAATTAGGCATACACATAATTCACCTTCCCTATCTAATGTTTTAATCTGTTCCTAGAGTTTCCTTCATATGCTGTTGGATATTTTGCTACAGACTTTACAATTTGGTAATAATCTTTCCTAGGAATTCATAATGTCCTTCTTTGATGCCGCACAACAATGACACTCTTTCCTCTCCATTAAGCCAGGCTGTTCAAGGTCCAGCCCAAAGCACAGCAGGGGTTGTATGTCATGTTGGAGCACTACAAGAGAAGAAAGATTTTAGAAATGACTATACACAATTGTACATAATACATTTTTCACTCAGAGAACTGAGAACTGACAAAAGTTTAGGTAACAACATAATTATTGTAACTATAGCGGGATTTTTATTTTTTCTTTAATTTCTTTGGTACGCAGTACTTCAAGAAAGCCTTGTCTTTAGAGTATTCTAATAATGTCCCCTTACAGTGATTTTATTTTTTCACTGTTTATACAACACCTGACAAACAAAATAATCCTGGTGTACATGCTTCAAGTCATGTTCACTATGCAAGCCTGTAATCTAGCACATATTTTTCATCTAGTAATTTCAAGAAGTCCAAGTGTACTAATGGAAAAGATCCATATGCTAGAGTCTTTGGAAATTGAACAGAGAAGTGAAAAGAAGTCACTGAAAATGTTACTGTTTTTCAATATCAGCACTGAAATCACAACTGTGATTGGTGTGGTTAGTGATATATATTGAATGATAGCATTGAAGTCCCACCTGTCTAGCAGAAAACGTGTTTTTGATAGAAATTCAATATTACTTAGAAAATTCATTTTGAAAAGAAGAAAATACTCCAAAGAATGGAAGAAGTCAAAGACTCAGGAACACATTAAAATGCTTTTTTTTTACCATTCAGGACAAGTGTCACAGGAAAGTATCAGTAACACTCATATGACAAGGACAGAATTTCAACAAGTCATAGAAGCATGAAGCCAATTAGAAATGTAAAGGAAAAAAATTTTCCAACATTGAGACATGAGTGAGGCTGGAGAATAGAAAACAGTGTCCATTTTATCCATGTCATAAATTTGCATGTAAGTGGAAGACTATGACTTTGCTCATTATTCTGATATCAAGTATCAGTGAAGCACTTCACAACAGTACTCCAAAGCAGTAAGAAAGTTCTCTTTGTTAGCAAACATATGTTTAATTTGTGCATGTCACCTTTCATATATACCTATAGGTATCAGTAGATGGGTGGCATTTGTCCTCACTGACATCTCAATGCCATTTAAAAAAAAAAAAAGAAAGGTCTTGCTGTACTCTTGGAGATAGAAGAGAACTAATTGCACACCAGTTCCCTCTCCTTTCGGTCAAGGACTCTAGTTTGCTGTCAGCACCCAGGCTTGCTGCTTCTGGTTCAATCAGGGGCTCTCTAAGGACATTCCTCTTTGGCTGCAGGCCTCCGATCTCTCCCTGCTCTTTCTCCTAAGTGATGCCTGCAAACATCACTGAAGTCCACTACAGTCCACCCAGGCAAGACTGACTAAACTCAGGGCCTGCAAACAGACTGTCTCCCAACATTAAAAACAGCCTGAATCAAAACCAGACAGCTTTGATAAAGTACCATACATTCAGAACAAAAGCAGCGCAAAGAAAAACACTCAGAAAACAATCCCTTCCTCTTTCCAGGCTGTCGCTCAAATTCTGCAAGGAAACTCTAAGGCTGATGCATCTCAGAATATCTTTGCAGAGTCACTCTTTTGGTCAGTCCCATTTCACTTCTGGAATGATTGAGTGACTCCTTTGCTTCAACTAGGGTTGTTTGATCTGACTGATGGGCACCAAAAGGAAGAAAACCAATGAGATCAGATGCCTTCCTTCCTTGTAGGAGCACAACTTATGAAAGTTACCTGCCTTCCTTCAGCACCAGGGATTTGCTTTAAATTACTACTTTGGGACATGAGTTCCTGCAGGAAACATTCCCGTATTACATTTGTAATACCAACACAATAGTCTTTGAATATTCCACATAGCCTTAGTGTCTTCACCGTCACTATGAAAGTTTCATTCAAAAAATTACTCTCAATAGATGAGAAGCCTATCTCTAGTCTTTGTTTAGAAACAGCAGAGAGATTATAGGACCAAGCTGTTCTTCTAACTGAGACTGCAGCTTTAAGGATCTCCTCACTGACAGATGGTAGAGGAATATAGAACCATCACACTCACTACATCCTCAATGTGATCTGAAATTTAGATAACCTGACTCATTAAAGGATAATGCGTATGCACTTATACAACGTAAAAAACACAGAACAATCTAAATCAACAAGCGCATTTTCAACACTTAATGTTAGTCTGTGACAGGTCATTATACAATATCAGCTTTGGCAGAGGGTAGAATCTCTCGGATAATAATGACAGCAACAGGGGGTTGTCACAAGCACAAGCAATCTCTGCTAAAGCATTGGGACTCTGTAGCTGCAGCCAGAAATCATGTCCCCTAAATGATATAAGAAGGATCCAGAAGAGTGTTTTTTTCAAAAACTGCAGGACTATATACCTGCAATTTCATACTCTTGTCTACCACATTTGGATAACACACTATCTATGCTTTGTGAGGCCTGAATCTGATAATCTCCATTTAAAGTCTTTCTAGTGCCACACCAACAGATCCTTTCATTCCCACTTTTCTTTCCTCTTCTTCTCCTCCTACTAATTTGCAATAGATTGTATCTGGGTAACTGACAAAATTTTAGACATTAAGACATACATCCCGAGTCAATGTACAAAAAGTTAATGCCAAACACCAACTGTGTAAATAACAGTAATTTCAGTTTGAGGGAATCATCATACAGAACTTGAGCTCCAGGTGTTGATTTTACTTCACTTGTAAGAGTACAGCAGCCTCTTTGCAGTGACACTGTCCTAGTTGGTCCTATTCATTGCAAGGGAAATGCACCATGTGAAGATGAAGGGACAGAGTCTTACTGCACTGCAGAAATGTTAAATGCAGGGAGTTTGGCAGAGAAGTAAAACTGCACCAGGTTCAAGTGGAGGTGGCCAGGCCCTTCACAAGGCCAAGAGTGTGGAGAAGTGAAAGACAGAAAGCAGTCCCATGCTCTTGTCATATTACTGTGGTAAGTGTATCTGAAACAGAACTAACAATCAGGGCAGATATAAGAAATAAGTTCTCAAAGACATTTCCTCAAAACTGCTTAATAAAAGTCTGACACATTGAAACAATAAGAAGCAGCAGTCAGCACTTAAAAAGATATCAGTCTTCTTGACAGAAAAGGAGTTATCAGATATACCAACAACAGAGAAAGAAAAAGGTAGATATTTTTCAGTAGCTTACATTTGTTCTAACTTTAAATCAGCTAATTGGCTGATTGTGACACTCTTCCATGGATATTGCACTCGATTTTAAATTCCTGTTTCTACAGCTTCCTCTAAGTGGTTTCCTCCTGTACTAAGCACACTGCTTTCTTTTTTTTCCTTTCTTAGATTTTTTTATACTAACTCTGATTCAAGAGCCTAATCCAAATGAGTGTTTAGTTCTCTACCACTTTTATTCTAAGGCACTGTGTGCTATGTTACTACAGCATCAGAGGAAAGTGTTTAAATTGTAGAATGACAATTGGAGAAAGGAATAAAGGAAAAAAGAGCTTGGAAAATATGCTAGGAATTCAGTATGAAAGTGTAGGGAATAAGGGGAGTAGCTGTATATCAGCATTGAAACTCCTAAAATAGTGACTATTTCAATTTTGTCTGGATTTTGAGTCAGCTGAAAGATAATCACACATCACTGCTGGTAGAAAACAGAATAAGATTGGAGAAATCTGTGCAGCAGAGGAAAAATGTAGGTATTTAACTTATAATTTACAGTTCTTTATATGGAGCAGCATTAAATAATGTGAAACACAGCAGCCATGGCTGTAATGCAATAATTGCTCTTAGTGGGAGAGAAGGCAGCATAGGCTTGTGGGCTCTGACATGCTTCAGCAGACTGCCAGGATGCATTTCACACCACAGGTCTGTCTGCTAAGACCCCTGAAGAAGCAACCTGCAAACACAGTAGAAAAGCTTCATTCTGCTGTAGGAAGTCTTTTTTTCCTTTCAATAAAGAAGAAATCCCAAGGTATACTTATAAGTTACCAGATTTAGCTCTGCTTCTACACAATAGAGCCCAAAGAGTGGTAATCAATGGTGTCAAGTCCAGCTGGAGACCTGTACCTAGTGAAGCCCCCCAAGCATCAGTGCTGGGTCCAGTCCTGTTCAACATCTTCATCAACAACCTCGATGAAGGGACAAAGTGTCTCCGCAGCAAGTTTGCTGATGATACAAAACTGGGAGGTTTGGCTGATACACCTGAAGGCTGTACGGCCATTCAGCAGCATTTTGACAGACTGGAGAGATGAGCAAAGACGAACCTAATGAGGTTCAACAAGAATAAGTGCAGAGGCCTGCACCTGGGAAGGAGTAATAAAACGCACCAGTACAGATTTCCGAGGCGATCTGCTAGAGAGCAGCTCCGTGGAGAAGGACCTTGGAGTCCTGGTGGACAACAAGTTATCCATGGGACAGCAATGTGCCCTTGTGGACAAGAAGGCCAATGGTATCCTGAGGTGCATTAAGAAGAGTGTGTCCAGCAGATCAAGGGAGGTCCTCCTCCCCCTCTACTCTGCCCTAGTGAGACCTCACCTGGAATA
>VZZY01015811.1:20581-33871 GCA_013400335.1 Eurystomus gularis
TCCTCAGAGAGGTTGTGGAGTCTCCTTCTCTGGAGACTTTCAAGACCTGTCTGGATGCGTTCCTGTGTAACCTGCCCTAGATTCTATGGTCCTGCTCTGGCAGGGCTGTTGGACTTGATGATCTCTGGAGGTCCCTTCCAACCCCTAACATTCTATGATTCTATGATTCTACTCAGTTCTGGCATGCTCACCTTAGGAGGTCACTAGGAGTTGTGTGGAGCCCAGATGGCAAAACTCCTTTCTAATCCTCCCCTGAATTAGCAGCCAGTGGAGGGGTATTTGTGACAGATGGTGGGAGTATAAAGGTACAGGCTGCAAGTGGCAAGTAAGCCAGGTAAGTCTTAGGTCCCTCAGCTCATCCTGCAGCTCAGTGAATCCTTCTGCACTCATACAATGGACTAGAGGAGAAATCACGGAGTGCCAGAGAGGTCTGTCAGTGAATGAGGCTGCACCTTACAACCGTACCAACGAAAATCAGAGTATTGGTAAATTGAATTGTAAGCATCCCCTGCATATAAGTGCAGTTTTGATCACTTAGTCATGAAACAGGAGAAAAATAGAGTGTGTGTTTACTCCTGAATGCTATTCCTACCTTGGAAAATACTGGCTATTACTACCCTCACCATTATGCAGCACTTCTAGTAATTGCAAATGCAAAAACTTATTTCAATCGTTCTTGCAAAATGTTTGTGTCCTTTTGAGGTTTGCTAATTGTTTTTGTTGCTTTTTTTAGTGTAAGTCAGCTATGGCGAAGCCTCTGAGAACCTAGCTTTTAGCCTGCTGTGTGCATATACATAGGACGAAAACAGTTCCCAACTTAAAAGGCCTTTAAAGTGACGCATGGCAAACATATGGCTATTTTGCATCTAGACACACCCATTTTTCATCTTCCAAGTGTTTAATCAGAGTTATCCTGCTAAGCTTCTAAACTGGGAGGGAAAAAAAAAAAAGATAGAATTAGCATATCCTTATGGTCTTTTATAATTCTCCTTCCCTCTTTAGCATCTAAATTTCAGAACTGGCAGGAAAGTCATTACATCAAATGATCATCACCCTTGCTCCAAGTGTTAGAAGGCTATTTTTTATGGCAACATATATATAAAAGATCATGACAGCAATGGATTTTTACCTTTATTAATACTCCACATAAAATAAAAGAAGGGAGAAGTCTTTTAAAAGCATCTTTCCAGAAAAAATGATGAATACTATTGTCTATCATAAATGATAAATTATTGCTCTCTTTCACAAAGTTTCTTCCAGGAGGAAGAACTTCCACCAACATTGATACCATGAATCTTTATCTGACTTTGACAGGGAAAAATATGTTTATACTTCTGAATCACAGAAAATAAAAGGGAGACAAGGAGGATGTGCTGCAAATCCAGCTGCTGCTGTTCAAAGCACTGTTAAAGTGGACAGATGACTTTAATGTCTTGAATACTATGAAGTAGCACGTCAATGCAGCTATGTGCAAATACAAAGACAGATAAAGGGGTGGTCTATTTGGATTTTTCAGGGGGGTGTGTGTGTTGTTTGCGTTTCCAAAGTGTTTTCCGCTGTCTGAGACAAGGCCAAGCCATTTTTTATGTAGGATAAACTCTTTGAAAATGTGAGGAAGCACAGGCAATGGATGCTGCTTCCAGCTGAAAGGCAAGGTGTAAAACAACTCATTTGGATTAAATGAATCTGTGCCAAATAATAACTTCAGTTATTCTCAACCATGCAGATCCAAACTAACTCCTCCACAGAGGAGCAGACAGGTACTGCTTTTTTGGAAATAAAATACAAAGAAACTTTAAATATGCTTTTTTTATTTCATACATAAACTTTAGGCTTGAATGGTTTTATATGAGCATACTACTGAATCCAAAGCCATTTAACTCAGTCTCCCTCTAGACAGACATTAAACTGTGGCAGCAGAACACAGACATAAGAGAAAAAAAAACAAGGTAAAACTTATGAACCTTCTTACTGATTTTTCCATTCTTACACAGGCCTTCAGAATCCAAGATTATCAGAAGGTTACTGAGGTGCAACCACTGGAATGATATCAAGAAACTAGAATCAACCCTTAAGCTCTGAAGCGATATTACAGGGCGAATAGGAATCATTGTACAAAAGTGTAGACAACATGTCTTAACCTTGGTTGATGCTTAAATTCAGTAACAGAACTGTTCAAGTTGAATACGCAGGGGCCAATACACTGTAAGAATGTTTGACTGAAAGGACTTCTGGTTCACTTAGCTCTTCTGTTTTCAGGCAATGATTTAATATTCTTCCACTCACAAAGAGTTCAAGTTCAGTCTGTCAGTCCGCTAGGAGCCACTTCAAATCCTTGCATTTCCAAGTTTATTTATGACCACTCATTGTCTATTTGTTGTTTCAGCATTTTCTTTCAAAGCCCATTCCTTCCCCATTTTCTACCCTCCTGCTAAGTTTGTTGGTAACAGTCCAAGCCTCTTTCCGTTTGCCTCTACTTTTGACTATGTGAAGATAAGCTCTTCCACCTCCTAACTGTCCTGTAAGCTCTTCTCTGAACACAGAGAATTTTGAATATGTCTTTCTTATACCCTGATGTTCAGAACTGCATGTTGGATTACGTATGAGATTTCACCAGTGTGTTGTAGAAAGATATACACAAATATCTTATGATCTCTCATTTAAAAACCTTGGGTGATCTTTCTTTTGGAACCACAGGTGTCTTTTACAGATCTATATTATCCTGATGAAAGTAAAGGGAACAATGCTAATCTTGATGTTCCTTACTCATTTTCAACTCATGATCTCCACTCTTAACAGCAAAAGGTTTAATTAGTACTTAAATGCACGATATGTCTTAATTTATTCTCAAGAGCACATGCTATTCAAATCCTTCCATGAACTAATAATACCTGCCAACAATGTGATACATTTATCATGCAAATTTTATTAGCATATGCCAATTTGTATAACAAGTCAATGTTGGAATGAGTCATTGTGGAACTTTACCAGACCCCTTTTGTCCTAGTAAAATGGTCCTTCTTTCATTACAATTTAATGTTATCACTTTACCTACCTAGTATGCTTGTACTAATCAGCTGAATTAATTTTTGAATATTGATTTACAAAGACTGAGAGTATTAAGTGGTCTATAGGTCAAAAGAGTTACTGAATAGACTTCAAGTTCTGGAGTCATAAGATCCTAATTATTTTATTTAGTAACAATCCCACCAGATATTTTGTTTTTAACAATACAAAACCTCTTTTTAAAGACAAGTATTTTCTTGAAATTTTGCCAGACTGACAGACTTCTAGTGCTCAAAGGCTTTGTTCTGTATAGTTGTAATCAATGCGATGTTCATATATATTTCCAAACAGTTTAAGAGGATGGAGTATTTTTTGGAAGTTATCAGTGGCCAACAAGCATTAGATACAGTAAAGCAAATATTTGAATTATCAGATAACAATACTATCAATATATTATGAATGCAGAGATCTGAAAAAAGGCTTACTTCAGCCACATAACACTTACTACAACAGATATACTGATAAAAAGTAGTAATTTTTGACATGCAAACAACTAAAAATGACTTAGAAATGTCACCAGTTGAGTACAAGTGATGGTTAGTACTTTTATGACACCTATCCATGAACAGTAGAAGACTCTTGTATGTCTGCTGGATTTGCTGATGTTTTATGACCTTAGAGAATCTCTAATTAGATTTTCTTTAAAGTAATCTTCCTTTTAATTCCCATTATTTAAAAGAACAGTTAATTTACATCATGAAAAATTACTTCTTTTCCTACAGCTGCAGTTCTACCAATAATTTTATAGAAGCAACATCCTCTTTGAAAAGTGAATTCTACTAACCTACCCATCACTAAGTTCTATGCCTGTCTTTTAACTTAAACCTAAGCTTAGCTTTCTTACAATATAATATATGTAAAGACTTCTTTCAAACCAAATGTAACTGTAGGATTTTCTTATTGCTATGAATATTTTTCCTTAACACTGATAGCTACCTGTGCAAGGTATTTCCAATTCTATTCCTTTGCTGGTGAGCACCTGAAAATACCCTTTTAAAAATTATTTTTTCTCTCATTTCCCCTCCCCTTCCCCCCTCCCAAATTACAACATAACCCCCTTGCTTTTAAAACTATGATGGCACTGCAATATTCCAATCAGGTCATAAACCAAAATATATCAAAGACAGCAATTTGATTTAGGAGTGATGAATTCTATAATCCAATTTTACCAGAAAGGGTTAGATGCTACATATAACCAGCACCACCATTCTGTGAAACGAAAAGCAATTCTCTTAATTCTCTCTCTGTCAATCGCATACTTTATATTCATAATCACAGTTATTTTAGCTGTTAACAGAAATGACTTGCAAATGCTTAGCAAAAAAATATTGTTCTGTTGCTTTGCCTTGCTATGCATGCCTAACACTGTTTATGTTCCTGTATAGTTGGACTACTGATAGTTGTAAAAAATGTTCACATGGTGCTAAAGTTTCACCAATATGAGAAGGAATAGTGGTTACTACAAATTGTGCTACCCAATCTCCCATTTAAAAAGCTTATTAGGATGTAAGTTTTATTATATGGAGCCGATTGCCGACAAAGTTCCAGATGTAGCCTACTCAACAGAGTAACTATCTAGTGCAAGTAACGAACAGTGCAAAAGTATTTTTCATAATCTGCTACTTGTGTCAATGTTTTCACTCAAAATACTCTATAAGTGCCTTAAAATACTTTCTTTTTTCATTCTTCTAAAAGTAATTTAACATTTACTAACACAATGGCAATACAAAGCACATTGCTCGAAGAGAGAAACCAAGGGATGAACTTGTATTCTAGGCCTTCTGGTTCATCTTCTTCAAAACTGATCAGTTACCATGTACAGTAGGAAGGGTCTATGTTTTTATTTTTTTAATAAAAACACATTTTTTACAAAACTAAACATATAAACAGACGCTGCAAGAGGAAAATGCACCAGTTGCCTGCTCAGATCTCTTTGCTACCACTAACACCCTTCGCTCATCTCCCCCGTAGCTGAAGAGGTCCCTTGCACAGGAAGGATTTGCTCTGGTGTCACTGAGGACATGCTATGGAGGTAACAGGATTATAGGAGTGCAGCTGAGGACAGATTTTGGCCAGCAGAATCTTTCTTACCGGCCATGTAATGTGTTATGGAAAGATCCCAGTCTGACTCTGACAGACTGCATCAGCTTGTAAATGTTGGCAGCTGAGGAAATAAAAACCTTGTTTATTGTAACCTGGGCACATTTGATAAGGATGGATTGAGACATAATACACACAGACACTCAGAGTACAGTGCTTAGAAGCTCTTTCTGTTCAAATAAAGCCATGCTCCAAAGAAGCATTTGGAGCTTATAACCTCCCCTATCTTCTATTCATGCAGAATAAACATTTTAATTCGTATGCCCAGATTTTAATTGGTACAGCATGTGGAATTAATAGAAACTATTATCAGCTAAATCAGCATGACCCTTCTGTGAATTAAAATATGTCACAGATTTAGAACATTAAATGAGAGAACAGAGCTCTCTAACCTCTAAATCCAACAATTCTCTGTAAACTAAGAGCACTCTCAGTACACTGCCGTAGAGCTGCTGTCTTTGAAGTAAATTCAAAAAGGACAGAAGGAACAAAGCTGCTGCTAGGTGTATTCCTAATGATTTCTCAGCCTTTTTTTCCACTGAAAACAGTGTTCAGGAGAAAAGAAGATAACTCTTCAAGGCTCCAGAATGTTGGAATACAATTATTAAAAGTGGTTATCAATAACACTGGCAGTAAATAAAATATACATACACACACGCACACACATACATATATATATATATATAACTGACTGAAAAATGAGAGGGAGCAGGAAGGATGAGATTATTTCTGATTAATAAAAGATGCCAAAATTTAAAATAATTCCTTTCCACCCAAAGGTAGGCTTGAAATATCATTACCGAGATTCTAGGATGGTTTTGAATGACCAGAGAACACCACAGTTTAAGACCTCATTTGGGGAATTTCCTGCTAGCCTGTCTTATATAACTAATAAGAGGATTATATACTTCAAAGCTGGATTTTATCATCCTACTGTGCTGACCAGGGCCATCAGTTCACTCGTTTGGCTGATAAACTGGAATTAGATGTCAGAAATGGGCCTTTTCATAATAGTAAGTGGTTATATAGCCTGAACAATTTATAATTCAAATAACCAACAACAGCAATTTCTAAAATATGGTAATGAATTTCAATAGCTAACTGAACTTTAGACTCCTGCAAACAGTGGAAACATTTTTTTACTAAAATTAGAACAATGTTAAGATGCTACAAAAAAAGAATTACGGTATTACACATCATCAGAAGATGATTTGCAGTTTCCAGCTGCTGAGATCCAGACGTAAATTATGCCTGAAAATAATATGTTCACTAAATAGTGTCCCATCCCTTAGAAAATGCTCTTTCCCCTTACATGGAAGATGCATCAATCTACTCAGAAAATGTAAATACATTGCAGCTACACATGCACTAGCACAAATATTTTATCGGTATGTGAGGATATGAGATCGATGTAGCATTACAGAAATTTATTCTTTAAGAAAAAATGACTGATATTTAACAGAGCTGAGTTATTCTTCAGTTAGTTGTGACTTCAGATAGGAAGAGATAAGCAACAACATTCTTTTCTTTTTTTTTTTTTTTCAAAAATCCAGATACATGTTTTTCAAAACCATGGGTTTGACCACTTTTGAAAGAAGCTGGCATAGAACTTAGCCTGCACCAGTACACTGACCATTGTACTGCTACATAAAATTTATTCAGCTTGTTCCTTTTGCATTACTAACTGATTTCACCTCTGTGATGTAGATGTACTCTGCTCTCTGGTAATAGCTTATCTACAAGTAGCTCTCCTCTAAGCAGATATAGTAAACCTGTATCGCTTGAGCCAAAAGTCCCAGTAAAGTTGCACCAGAGAGGGAGCTGTCAGATAGTCTGAATCTCCAGCTATGGCATAAAGTAAAGTAGCAAAACTGCTTAGGCCAATATTGTTATGTGACTCACTTACAAGTAATGCAGTAATAGAGCTGTTATCATGTCCTGCTATTCCTAGAGCTCTCCAGCTCCTTCGCTCTCTTATTCCATGGAAAAGGTGATGAGGCACCCAGCCAGACAAACATTCTGTTTCATAGCTCAAAATGCTAGTTAGGAAAACTGGACATCCCCTCTTTATAAAAAAGTTATTTCAACCCAGCTGAAAGCCTGATTATTAATCTCAAACATTACAATGCTTCCAATGTTTCTTTTTAAAAATAGTATACACTTACACTCTGAATTTTGCTTAGATAATGATTCTAAAAACTAATTAGAATCAGGAGATTTCAGACTCATTCAGCATGACAATGACAAGTCTCCTGCTTTCTTCCTACCCACATCCCTCTGTATTGCCCTTGGTCAGTCAAATTTGCATGGTGAACAGCCAAATGTTATCTCATCATTACACTTAAGGACCAGCCACCTGTGGAGAAATAAAAGCTTGTGCTTATGTCTGAAGGCTTCTGATTCTGGCTGATGAGGATGAATGTAGTTTCTCCTTTTCTGTTAACCAGTACAAATTATTAATTGCTTTTACCTTGGGACAACAAGTACCCCGACAGCAAGGTAAAATTGCCAAGGGCAGCACTATAATTCTATCAGGCTTTTAACCTAGTAACCTTATTAAAATGTTGATTTCCCATTGTTCATGTGGTTTTATCTCCAGTTAGATCATACTCACAACTTTCCCTGAGGCCAAAACAGAATATTTTTTTTATTTTTAGTAGAAAAGCAAAGCCTTGAGTGGGTAACAAGCGATGTGCACAGGACAGCTTATGCAGTCTCAGTTAAAAAAATAATTTTACTGATTTAGCTTACCTATATTTTACATATTAATAATAACAGCAAACAGCCATAAAAGAAAAAGGTATCTATTCACAAAATTATGTTCATTCCCACATCTAGTGAAGCTATAGTCATCAGGAATATTCAGGCACTTGTGTGTTGCTTTGAGCATAACCAACAACTACATATTGACTACTACAGTCCATTTTACAACAGCTCTGGCAGTTTTTTCTGAGGGCAAGGAGCAGGTTTGAATTTTTGTAGGAGGATGCTGAGTTCTTCTGCTATGCTCAAGACATTATAGTAGTCTGATACTAGCTCCAGACGGACTTCAGAAAACAGTCATCAGAGTTCTACAGAGGCAAACCAAATCCTGTCACAGAGCACAAGATTCAAAGCCTCTTACATGCATCAGTGGTGATGGTGAGAGAAAGGCAACCATGCTAGAGGAGAAGAGCTCCAGACAACAAAATACTTTCTGAACTCTCATGTTCACAGATGCTTGCTAAGCAGGGGCCACTGCCAGCAAACTACCCTTCAGCATGACAAGAGTGCCTGTGGTACAGGTTTCCACTTCCTCTCATAACCTCTCTATAAACAAACCTCATTATTTGCAGCTTGAATTTGTTGAATACCTCTTGTCAAAACCTGGGTAGGATGGGTACCTAGGCTGTCACGCTATGAGCTCCTCCACTTGCTTGCCACATACTCCCAACACACCTGTGAAACATGGTCCCCAAGGGCAGCATTGCTCTTACCTGAAACCAGTGCTTAGTGAGGCCCAGGGGTCAAACTGACTAAATTCCTCCTAAAAGCTTATGTCTCATGTTTCTTATTTGTTAGTGCTGCTGAAGATAGAGTTCTTTCACTTGGGGAACCTCACACTTAACACCTGGCACAACTGGCCGGGGCTGCTGACAATATTATCCGAACTTTAGCATTACACTTGTGTCAGTGCCAGCTTCACAGGTTAAATCACAAAGTCCTGTTAATTACCTTTTGGCAACTTACGTGCCAGCCATCTTATAATGGACTGTAAAATCTCTTGTCTTCTCACAAAAAGAGTGAGAAGGAGGAAAGCATCACAAATCATGAGCTAGGAGACTTCCAACTATTCATTAAACAGTTATGTATAAACATTTTTTTACCTTTAGCTAGTGTCTTCCAAATTGCACTTCTGTCAGAGGACTTAGCAAGACAGAGTCATGGCTCAGACCAGGATGGGTAGATTTGGAGCATCACACAGATGTCTAAGTTTCAGCATAGAGCTCATGGGGAAGCACTGAGTTGAATTCCCACTGATTTAATTTGAAGCAGGGCTATCTTTAAGCATGGGTAAATCAGTAGGTTGCACACTAATGTTGGCTGTAGGCACATCCCTTAAATGAGCAGCTAACCTCTGCTGCTTGTGTATTCAACACTGTTTTGTGTTTGCCTCCACCTAATGCACCCATCCTTTCTATCTCAACATCAGGAATCTTTGATCTATTCAGCTCTATCTGTGAAATCGTGGTGATACTTGTTATCCAGAGGGAAGGGACAGCTTGTAATCCGGACTGGTAACTGGCAAGCACTTGTGCTTAATTCTGGTAGGGGAATAATTTTCTGCCTGTAGTGTTGTGAAAGTCAAACTGTCCACAGAGAGAATTTTCCTTCATGTTAAGTGCAGCAAATTAAATTTTGAGGAGCCATGAGCCAGCTGGCCCTTGTGTGCGTACACCAGGGAAGAAAAATTCGATTTAGCCAAGTTGCCTTTGGAGAGCCTATAGTTAGGGTGGTTTTTTTCATTATTGCTTGTTTTTTAGTTTTCTTTAGGTTTCTTTAAATTCTTTTGAACTGAACACATTTAATGAAGAGCTTTTGCCTTCCTTGAAGTCACACACTTTTTTCCATGGAATTACACTTTGTCACTGAAATGAAATCTTAACATAGACGAACTAAACAGGGCTGTGGGAAAACTTTGTAATGCATTTTTAAGTGTATGCAAGCCTACAGTCCATTTCTGAAGAACTGTATGTTTACAATGCAATAAAAGGGGTATGGTGCATACTACAATTATTTTTCTTCCTTTTATGCTACTTACAGACAGCAACAGATATTTTAATCTGGAGTGCTCCATCCGGTTTTGGGGATCATCTATTAGACAAGCTGAAGAGAATGTAAGTAAGATCAACAACAATTAAGAGGACTGAAATACAGGACATTAAAAGAGGGATTCAGGTTCCCCTAGTTTAGAAAAGACTGAAGGTAAGCTTAACAGTACAGTTCAAACATGAAAGAAAGTGAAATAAAGAGTTCAACGTCCCCCATGACAAGTAAAGATCAGGCAATCAGCAAACACTTTATTTCAAATAATAGAGATCTGGGTAGCACTTTGGGAAAAATATCCATCTGGAATTGTAGTTAAGTACTGGGATTAGTCAACTAGGAATACAGTACGATCTTCACCGACTGCTTTCAAGGCTTTATAAGACAAACAACCACTGGAGACAGTCTAGGTGTACTTAGGTCTTATCTAGAATCAGAACATGTTTCCATCTGGAATGAACATGGATAATCTCAAGAACATGTATCCCCGATCATATATTTCAAGGCCAGGAAGGACCATTTTCGTTTATCTTTTCTGAGTGCCTGAATAAGGAAGGCTGGGAAATTCCAGATGATGATGACTGCATTAAATAATCAAATCTAGTAGAATCAGGAGGCAAAAAAAAAGGGGGACAAAAATTATTCTTATATTTTAGCAAGAAAATACGAATGTTAGCTTCAGTGATCTGTAGCTGAGCTCCCAGAAAAAGATCATGCAACAAAGTATTTACATTATTTCTAGGTACTTTAAAAATGGCAGTAACAGCCAAAGCAACTCATGCTAACCTACTCTAGTATTACTTTTTACAGTAGGAAAAAAAAGCTTGTGACTTTAGTCAAGAGTTTGACACTGTATGACCTGATATTCTTATAAGCAAACTATGAAAGCATAGTATAAATGGAAGTAATACAAGCCTTTGGTAAATCTAGTTTAAAAAGTGTCCCCAAAGATGAGCTACAAATCATCTGTTGTGAAAGTTTATATTGTGATGTGGGCTTCTTGGACCTTGATACACATTTTCATCAAAGACACTGATGATGAATCAGAAAACATTAATATGTCAGATGAAAACAAGCAGGGATAGACTGTTTCAAATGCTTTGGAGACTACAGTTCTAATAATTTTAAAAGATCCTGACAAACTGTAGAAATAGGCAGGACAAGAAAAAGGATGCAATTTAGTTATGTCAAATGCCAGGTATGGCATTTCAACAGAAGCAGGCATCATCAACAGAAGACTGCAAGTGAATGAACAGACAGCAGTTCTGAAAAAAAAAAAAAAAAAAAAAAAAAGAAAAAAAAGGAAAAGAAAAAATATGTAATAGATCAAAGCTAAACATGAATCATTGTTGTCATCCTCTTGCAAAAAAAAAAATACACTGAAGTGTATAAACAGGACTGTTTATACAAGACTGATAAAGTAAACCTTCAACAGTGATAAGGCATGGATTTAGTGTCCAGCCCTAGGCCACATATTTCAAGAAAGATACAGGCAAAATTCTTATGGGGTCAAGAAAACAGGACATATAAGCAAATACTAGAGTGTTTTCAGTGATTAAGAGAAAATGTTTGAAAGAAGACATTGCAAAAATGCAGATGTGTTTGGTCTCCAAGTTGACTAAGGACAGGATTTAAAGAAGACAAAGTCAAGATATTATGCAAACTTTCTAACACCACTTGAAGATGTTTGCAATATCTTTCAAAAGGAGTAGGAATACTTAAGAACACCAGGGCATTCTGGATTTACCCAAATCTATTAATATACATCTGAATGTGTGTTGCTTTTTGGAGATTTTACATTTTACTCATACATATTTGTCTGCATTTGTTATAGTCCTGCCAACCTTCTAATAAATCAATTCCATTATAGTTGTCATAGGAATGATTATTAAAAATCAAACCAAATGTCAGTGGGTACCTTTAGGAGATCGTATGTTTCTACTTCAGATGGACTGAAAAATTGTTGGAAAATTTTCTCCTTAAAAAAAAATAATAAAGTTAACTCATCTTTCAGGCAACAAAGGCATTTTTTTTAATTACAGAGTTTATCTGAAAATGTAATGATAGATTGAATAGAGCATAATATAATTATTATTAAGGCCATAATGAACAAACTTCAACAGCTCTTATTAGCCAAGTCAAATCACCAACATTTTGAGTTACCTTAAACCTAGCTTTTCAGAAACATGCTCTTTGGAAACATGTTTGATATTGTCATGGCTCCTCTGAGTTGCAACTGACAATATTGGCTCACAAGGTACAGTGGCATCTACTATGATTTCCTAAACACTTTTAGTTTCTGATGATTTATATTTTCTACCACTAGTCCATTCTCTCTTGGGATACAAAGGCCATACCTAGAAAGTTGTTTATGTTGGTTTACCATCTATAGCAGTCCCATAAAAAGCCACAGAACAGAGCTGAGAGTTGGTAAACACAGACATATTTAAGTTTGGAAGTACCTGATTCATTATAAAATGCTAAAAAGATTGTTCTTTCACAAAAAAAAAATAATTATATTCACCTTAGCTTTGCGGTAGCAAAGTTGAGGCTTTATATAAAATACAAACTTTTCAAAGTCTACTAGTATTCGCATGTGTAGCCAGTAGACATATATGAGCATGTGTGTTTAACTCCTTGTGTGTCCCGCAGACACTTCTTCAGTCCATAGATTTCATCCTTGCAACTAACAGCCAGCTCTTGAGCACATGGAAGCATGATGGCTGCTTTCTGAGAGCAACTGACGTCTGCTGCCTAGACTTGTGCAAATGTTCGAGACTGTCCGACATGACATCCTGGTCTCTAAATTGGAAAGATATGGATTTGATGGGTGGACCACTTGGTGGATAAGGAATTGGCTGAATGGTTGCACTCAAAGAGTAGTGGTCAACAGCTTGATGTCCAAGTGGAGACCAGTGAAAAGTAGTGTTCTTCAGGGATTGGAACCGGGACCAGTTCTGTTTAACATCTTTGTCAGTGACATGCACAGTAGGATTGAGTGCACCCTCAGCAAGTTTGCAGAGGACATCAAGCTGTGTGGTGTGGTCAACATGCTGGAGGGAAGGGATGCCATCCAGAAGGACCTGGACAGGCTTGAGAGGTGGACACATGCCTACCTCATGAAGGTCAACATGAAGGCCAAGTGCAAGGCTCTGCACCTGGATGGGGCCAATCCCAAGCACAAATACAGGCTGGACAGAGTATGTATTGAGAGCAGTCCTGAGGAGAAAGACTTGGATGTGCTGGTTGACAAAAAGCTCAACACGAGACACCAATGCACAGGTGCAGCCCAGAAAGCCGACCATGTCCTGGGCTGCA
>VZZY01015813.1:0-23252 GCA_013400335.1 Eurystomus gularis
ATGACAGCACAGCCTTCTGGTGGATCAGCTGCTCCTCCCAGTTTTGGGAGCAAACTTGCTGAGGATGTACTCTATCCCTTTATCCAGGTCATTGATGGATATATTGAACAGGACTGGACCCAGTACTGAGCCCTGGGGAACACCACTTGTCACAGACCTCCAACCAGACTCTGTGCCATTAATCACAACCCTCTGAGTTNCAGACCTCCAACCAGACTCTGTGCCATTAATCACAACCCTCTGAGTTGTATCTTTCAGCAGATTTTCAATCCACCTTACTGTCCATTCATCAAACCCACACTTCCTAAGCTTGCCTATTAGGATGCTGTGGGAGACAGTGTTGAACGCCTTGCTGAAGTCAAGGTAGACAACATCCACCGCCTTCCCCTCATCTATCCATCCAGCCATTCCATTGTAGAAGGCTATCAGGTTAGTCAGACATGACTTCCCCTTGGTGAACTCACGTTGACTACTACCAATAACCCTCTTTTCCTCCATATGCTTCGAGACAATGCCCAGAACAAGCCTTTCCATCATCTTTCCAGGGATGGAGGTGAGGCTGACTGGCCTGTAGTTTCCTGGATCCTCCTTCTTGCCCTTTTTGAAGACTGGAGTGACATTTGCATTCCTCCAGTCCTCAGGCACCTTGCCTGATCTCCAAGACCTTTCAAAGATGATGGAGAACGTCCCAGCAATGACCTCTGCCAGCTCCCTCAGCACCTGTGGGTGTAACCCATCAGGACCCATGGACATAGGGGTATCCAGTTTAATTAATTGCTCTTTAACTTGATCCTCCTCAACCAAGGGGAAGTCATCCTTTGTCCAGACTTTGTGTTTCCTCCAAAGTCTGGGACTCCTGAGGGCTGACCTGAGCAGTGAAGACTGAAGCAAAGAAGGCATTCAGTAACTCCGCCTTCTCTGCATCCTCTGCCACCAGTTCACCTGTCTCATTCAACAGCGGACCCACATTTTCTCTCATTTTCCTTTTGCCTCCAATATACTTAAAAAAACTCTTCCTGTTGGCTTTGATATCCCTCACCAGGTTTAATTCCAAGGAGGCCTTGGCTTTTCTTGTTTCATCCCTGTATGCTGACAGCATTCCTGTAATTGTCCCAAGAGATCAGTACGCTCTTCCTCTTATTGTAGATTAGTTTCTTCCACTTGAGCTTTTTCAGAAGCTCCCTGCTCAACCATGCAGATCTCCTGCTTCTCTTTCCTGATTTCTTGCTCTTAGGGATACACCGATCCTGAGCTTGGAGGATGTGGTTCTTGAATACCAACCAGCCCCCCTACCTTCTAGAGCCCTAACCCATGGGACTTCTCCAAGTAATTTCTTGAAGAGGTCAAAGTTAGACCTCCTGAAGTCCAAGGTTGCAATTCTACTTATTGTTTTGTGCGTATTACATGTGATCCTGAACTCTATCATCTCACGGTCACTACAGCCAAGGCTGCCCCCAACCTTAATGGCTTCTACGATTCCCTCTTTGTTAGTCAGTATTAGGTCCAGTAGTGCACCTCTCCTTGTTGACTCCTCCACTACTTGAGCCAAGAAGTTATCAATGCACTGGAGGAACCTCCCGGACTCTGCGAGCCTGGCTGTGTGGCCTTCCCAACAGATATCATGGTAATTGAAGTCCCACATGAGAACTAAAGCCTGTGACTGTGAAAGAACTCTCAGCTGCCTGTAGAAGGCCTCATCAACTTCCCCATCCTGATCAGGTGGCCTGTAAAAAAACCCCACAACAATACCACCCATACTAGCCTGACCTTTGATCCTTACCCACAAGCTCTCAACTCGCTCATCGTCCACCCCCAGGGAGAGCTCAACACATTCCAGCTGCCCTCTCACATAAAGAGCAACTCCACCACCTTGTCTTGCAGGCCTGTCTATCCTAAAAAGGACGTAGCCATCCATGACAGTGTTCCAGTCATGTGAGCTATCCCACCATCTCTCAGTTATTGCAATGAGATTGTGTCCCTGCAACCGCACACAGATCTCCAGTTCCTCCTGCTTGTTCCCCACGCTGCACGCATTGGGTTGAATTTCAAATGTAGACTTAATCCCCAATTTGTTCCCAGTTATGTTGTTTCAAGGAAAATACAAAATATTGCAGTAAATACCATCACATGCATGCATCAGGTTCTTTCATGAGTTATTTAGCTTTGATTTTAGTGCAAAAAAATAAAACTCAGTTGTGAACTTCAAAGTCAATGGCCACTTTTAGACATACTTACAGAAGTAAGCAATCCTCAGAATAAGTTGTTTCCAGTCAACAGACAAAGCACCATTTCAGAAAAATAGTTTTATGCTGTCAGTGATCTACTTATTACATGCTTGACTAACTCCTTGAACAGAGGAAAGCCATGCACGACTACGTAACAGGCATATAAAGGCAGATGGTATACAGACTTCCTTCTGATGGAATTCGATTGCTGCTTTCTATAAATATAAAAACATATTTTTGTGACACAAGCAAAGACAAAATGTGACTTAGCCTCCTAGTCTATTTGAAAATGCAAAGGTTTTACACAGTGAGAAAAAGCCTGGACTGTGCCTTGGATGGAATGATGAACTAATACCTCAAATCCCCACAGTGTAAGGTCTGATTACATATTTCTAATTCCCATTCAGGGTTTTACTGTGGCAGAGATTCACTGGGAATACAAGGACTGCGATTCATTTTCATTTTCCTATGGGAGATGTTTACTGCAGAGAAGTTCACCTTTTTCTATTGTACATTGACATTCTCCCTAATTATTCTTGATTCCCTATGCCCTCATCAAGTCCCTGTGATCTTCATCTAGGGACTACATCTAAAACCTCAGTCGTCTTAATCTTTTAGATCAAAGTGTGAACTGAATACACCCGAAGTTAAATTATGGGATAAACTATTTTCAAAGCTAAAACCATAAATAATAGTCAGGAAGTGTGTAGCAGGGGGAGGTTACATAGCACCCTTCAACCAAAGAATATGACTTCGTCTATGTATTTTACTCCTTGTTAACAGAGCCATCACTGAAGTGTAAAGACCACCCGATTAAGCCCACAAATAACAAGTCAGCTTTAGAGGGGGGAACGGAGATACTTGGGTGGGGAGGGCAGTTCAGCTTTATCTTTGGCAACTCACAAAAAGTTTCAAAACAAAACTCAACACCTTAGCTTTGAAAATAGATGCACGTTTATTTAGACTGACAGCTTGCCTGTTCACCTCCCAATGAAGAAATATACTGGCAAAGCTATTTTAATGTTCATTAAACTCTTCCCACAGTTTCCATACCAGAAGCAGCTAAGAAAATCCAAGTTGCTGCAGTACAATAACTATGCAGTAAGTCCCCTGTGGCCCACCATGCACATTGACACAGAACATCAGTGGGACCCAACATATTTACACTGAAAGCACAGACACTTTTTACTCGAGCTGCTTAGCAGCTTGGAAATCTCTCTCTAGCATGCTCTACTACACCACACAGGTGTGCCTAGCGTAACTCAAGTTCAATTTATCTGAGGCCACTAAACCCATGGTGTTCATTACCCTGAGTACCTATCACCCAAAATGAACATTAAGATGTTTCTACATCAAATCAACTCTGAGTCAAGCACAAACTGATAAAGTCTCCACTACCTATAGTAGAGCTACACTACTTCTACCAGATACAGGTTTGGCGCTGCTGCTGTAATTAATTAGATCTTTATATGCTCCTCAAATCACTCTCAAACTAACCCTATTTCAGAAGTCAATTACCATAGCCTAACACAAATTTCTAATTACTAGAAACAGGGAAATTGTTACGCTCCATCTACAGTTCCTCACAACAGTACCACACCTACTTAATTTCAGCTGCTTCTATTTCTCTGGTATAATGAAAAGAATTCACACACAAGAAACGCTGTGCCTATTTAGTGCCTAGCTGCATATGTCAAATTATCAACTGCCAATTCATACTGGTTGAATTCCTTTCATCAATGATAATGAATCACTTCTGTTAGCATATGGTTACACACCATGTGTCTGACTATACTTTTGCCCTCTGAAAAATTATCTGAAGAGCTATTTACTGAAGTTTTAGATATAGAGAAATTCAACATTAAAAATTATTGATGCCCACCATTATCTGTTTGCATACACAGTCAGCAGGCTGGGCATAGAATGTTCACATAGCAGCGGTGGATTAGTATTTTTAAACTATTTTATTATTGATTTAACCACTTGAAGCTGCTGGAAGCAGAGTTCCTGTTACAGCTGTTAATGCGAAAGGCATTAGAGAAAATCCCTACTGTGAAGGTGTGCAAAAATGTTCACACATAAAATGGCAAGATTTCACTTTTCATCAGCATCATGTACAACTGGAAATCCCCATTTTTATTCAGCTCAGCTAGATGAGAAACATCAAAGGGGAAAAGTCACTATTTTCTTCTCATTTACTTTAGTCCTGTTTAAATACCAGATCCTGCCATCTACTCAGGCTGAGCAGCATTTTTTCCCTCAAGTTGTTCCATTAAAGCTAATGCAGCCACTTGCAGAGTAGAGCTATTCGAAGAGGAAAGATATCAGTGTGGCTCTGTGTGATCACAAATCTATTAATAAGATCCTTAAAAATTAAAAACGTAGCTTTATCAGAAAGCAGAAAGCACCAGACGCCGCAACATTGTTACAGCTTTTGGCCAACGTAAAGGGCAAATTAGTTTCTTGAGTTAAATTAAAAATTACTAAGTAAATAAGTGATTTCCAGACAACATCAGTAAAGAAGACAAGAAACCCACTTGGACTGAACTTTTATCTTCCCTGCCACTTAAAATTCCTTCTGATTAAAGCTAGATGTGGAGTCATAGTCTAAAAGCTACTCTAGAATAGTTCCACACTTCACATGTGTGTCTTTGAATACTCCCTCTCTTAATTAGCTATTCTACACTCCTCTGTACACTAACTGTTATAAGGTTTGTGACAAAAGTGTAATGATCTTCAAATTCACTGATTGGCTTTATGTCCTTCAGTTATTTTTCACATTAGCGCATCTCTATTCTAAGTAAAAATTTCATTGATGCTAACTAAAATTAACATATTATTGCCACAAATCAACTTCATTCATTGCCCTGATAACACTGTACTTCAACTCTCTAAGCACTTGGAAACTAAAAAGTACAAAAATTTGGGAATTGGGAGGAAAAAAGTTCCAAAATATAAGCAATAGGCCTAAGTATCAAAAAACATGCATATATCACTCATTACACAAATGGAGACGTATTTCACTTGTGCAAAATAAGAAAGCAAAGTCTCCCATGTAAGCACAAAAACCTGTGCTATAGCTACTTCAAAATATCCTTGTGCACAGAATATTTGTGTCTGTGCATTGTGATTAGCCACTGATTAATGTGCTAAACTACTACAACTAGTTCACCAATATCAAAGCATCTGTAGCTCTGTTGACTTCAAATGGCACCCAAAGCATCAGTTGTCACACTGGAAAAGGGATCAGTCCATTACCTACAGACTTCAACAATAATAGTCTGAAAAGCCCAGGGGAAACACTGAAACAAGTTGCCTTTTTAAAACAATACTATTCTATTCTGGTTTTATAGACAGAATTCCTATGATAACCTTCATGGTTCACTACTAATCTGCTAGCATGCTTTTTTTAAACCCACTTGGTCAATGGGTGCAAGTGATAAGTAAAATGTGTCCATCACTGCTTTCAAATACATATCTGGCAGAACTGTGAATTTGAAGATAATTATTTCCTATTTGAATTGAAAACAGATAAATGACAAGGAAAAAAAGAAAGTTAACCAGAGCAGAAATGAAATAATCACACAAATTCAGCTACTAATCAGGGCATTTATAACGCAGAACTTTGGCCTGTAGAGATCCAAATGTCTAAGCACAAGTTAAACACAAAAATGGTTTTAATGCAATGTGGTGCTGATCAGAACACAATACTTCTGAAAAGCAGTATGAGTTAGATTTATAGTGCAGGAGAGAGATAATGTACCCACTGAACCCATGGCTCTATGGGTATGCCATTGTTTGACAGTCCTATTGTTGATTATACTCATTTTCTACTTCAGCAAGCAGCAAAATTTTATGAGATCCACCCCCATAGATGTTTGTTCCCTGACACAATCTGGTCTACAGTTGCAGAAGTTGCTAAATATGGTTATTGCCTGAGAAGCAAGGAGAAAACAGAGATATTATTACCAAATATGCTAATCCTAGTGATTCCTCTTCCACTCCTCCCCCGAACAATAATGTCAATATGAGGCACTATCGTTCAAATCCCACAAACTCTACAAACCGAGAAACAGAAACCAATAAATTAATGAGTAGAAAGACTGTTTAGTTACATGTGAAGATAGCACATAGATGATACTGCTTTATATCTTTCTCAAACAGTAGTTGGGATTTTCTCTGTTTCAAGCAAAGGTAAAAATGTCTGTAATTGCCTAGCTGTCTAAGTAGTTGAATGTCTCATGGGAGACAGAACTATTCATTCCTGTTATGACCCAAAGGGTAATACCTATAATAACAAACATCTGATAATGTAGAGAATACAAAATAATTTTTTGTGCAATTCCTTCATTATTTCTGTATAAAATGTTTCTGAACAGTCTGTCTTATTCTGTAAACAAAATTATTCCTGTCTTTTGCTGCTTTGTCCCTCAGAGTAATTTAATTGAAAGCAGAGCACTGTCCCCTCTGCCCTGCTTCCCCCCAGTTACTTTTGATAAATTTGAGGTATTGAGCAGGTGTATTTATCAGTGATCATTCTCCCTGCTGCATTAAATTGCATCCTTTCATTAGCAAATGTTGCTAAACAAAGCGCTACTCCGACAACTTCTCATTTCCAAGCATATTAAAGGGTTACATCTTAGACCAATTTTACTGTTATAGATTTAGATTGAATCTGCCTCAGTAATGTTGTCCCATTCCGGGTTGATGATGAAACCTGAGCTATCCATATGCTTAACTGCGCTCGTAAATGGAGCTCTTAACAGTCTGTGGTAGTGATAGTGTTACAGTTGCTGTTTATGGAATTGTTCTCTAATTCCCTTCTTTGTAAACTGAAATATTTTTTCCTAGGATCTGCACACATTCTTACAGTGAATGGTATTTTTCATGAATTGTTTTTGGCCTGCAAACAGCAGGAGAAGGGAAAGGGAAGGCAAATGAGAAATAATGGAATGAGGTAAAGAAAAGGTAACTGTGTACCCAAGCCAAGAGGAAGTCATCCTGACTGATCTCAGACACAACCAAGCTCCACAAAGGGGCATCAAGTTACCCAAGTACCCACAGAAGTTGTCTTGTGGCAACCTCTTTCCAGACAAATATTACCTGCCAAATCTCCTGCTAGGGCATATCCCAGCTGCCCAGCTTGGGCATGACCTGCAAGGTGGTAGGAGACAGTACACACCGCAAGAGATCCACACTACACATTGCTCTCAGTATCATGTCAGCAAGGGAAGGATTCAGTTTTGTGAAGAAACATGAAGAGGCAAATATAATGATCTTTGTTCACAAAGTGATTTCTTTGAGGTAAATTATCCGCATCTAGGATAATTCAAGGGGGAAATATACAAATCTATATGGGTACCAAACCTTTCAGACCATATAATCGATGCTTTCTTAGTCTTTATTGATGTGAAAAATCTCTCTTGACTTGCTGCGTGCTTTTTTAATCTTTCCTGGCATACACATGATCTGTAATATCGCCCATGAAACTTGTTAAAACAGCATTTTGACTGACACTTTGAAATTACATTTCCATTTCAAATGGGTCTCAAATCATTTTTAAATGGCAACAAAGGTTCAACAAATAAGGAAATAAATAATGCACTTAAGCTTAACTATTATGCCTCAGGTTAACAGAATAAAAAAAAATCACTAATTGGAAAAATCTCCTGGTTTAGTTGGGGAAGGCAATATTGGAAGATATTATCTCTAACTAAAGTGACCATGACTAGGTGGCTTAGAACACTTTAGGAAAATAAAGCCATACACATTCAAGTCTGGACAAAGAACTGTAACTCTTGAAAAGCAGTCTTAAAACCTTTACTGAACTGTTTCATCTGATTGGAATGTTGTTTTCAAAACTTGCAAAAATTAAAAAAAAAAAATTACAAAATAGATCTTTCTTCCTCTCTGCTCTATGTACTGGCTTCTTCCTCCTCACTATACCAATAAATAATTTTATCAACTTGGATGTAAATACATTCCTTATAGGTGATAATTTCTTGCAGAATTAATGATTTTTTTGAATTAAGATATCTGAAACCTTGTCAATGGCATATCTGATTCAGCTACACATCTCAACACAAGCACCACTTGGCCAGAGGTGATCAGCCAGTACTGTTCTACAAGTATAAACACAAATATTAGCAAAATTCTACTCTTCATTTTAATGCAGCACACCTGACTGGAACGTTATCCAATATTTGCAAACTGGTTAAAGCCCCTCAACCTGTCACTGAAACTGTGAATTGTTAAAAAGATATAATGATAGAAAGACCTTCTGTATGCTGCAGGGAAAATATCTTAATTGTTTATAAGCTGGTCAATGGGGTTTAAAAGCACTCATATATGCATTAAAATGTCTCTGAGACAGGGGCTTGAAGTTAATTTTCAATTGATTCTAAACATTGCTTAAGTAAGAATCTCAAAGTCTTTTTTTTTCTCCTCCTTTTTCTCCTCCTCCAGAAGGCAAAAGCTTAATTAGGAGGATATCACTCTGTTTAACATCTCACAAAGTATGTAACTGCAACAATTCAATAATCATTTTTACATGTGTATCATACTTGAAGTAACTTAAAGAATTTAATTCCCTACAAAGAGCTGAGAATTATGTAATACAGTGCACAAGCTGAATCATAAAACCACAAAGTATCATTGCTTCACTTAAGTCTATTTTAGCTTGCAGATTTAATGCTCTTCTACCGAGAAAAAACGAAGTCAGGGAGAATCAATTTCCCAATTAAAAAAAAAAAAAAGAAATCTGACTATAGCCTGAGAGGTTGGAATCATATTGATTTTGCTGTTTTTCACAGGAGTGTAATATCAATTCTGTCTGCAATTATTTTGCATTACTAATCAGCTCATTACAAGCTAGTAAGACAATGTTAGTTTATGGTACAATACACTTATGGTCCATTTGCCAATATCAATAAAATTTCACAATGTATCAGGTAATATATTTTTGTTGTTCACGATATCTATAGAGGCTCATCTGCACATCGGCTTTATTGATAATGATGGAGCTTCCAGACATAGTAACATCATGTTGCACATAAGGAAATACAACATTTACAAAAGAGGAAATGTCCTTTGGACAGTAAATTAAGCATCTGAAAATCCACAAGGAATATCCAGTTAAAGCTGCTTACATTAAATAAGTATTCAACTAGTAGTCCTGTTTTAGTAGTAATATATATCTTAATTCTGGGCCCACAACATACCAAACTCAGGCACAGTCACTGGACTTGCAACCCGTAAAAGAAATACCAAGATTGTTAGGAACAAAAACATGACCTATGACACTTCAAGAGCCATATGACAGGACCCTTCAAGATCCATAAAACTTTCAAAGCATTACATCACAAAACTGTAAGCAGCATCTTAAGATATTTGGACAAATCTAAGATTTCTTTCGAAAGGTATAATCCATATAATGCAGTTGGGTTTTGAAGCTTCATTCATACTTCAAATACACTTAATTTTTCTATTTTATTTTCCTGCAGTACTATTTTCTCCATAATAAAGTATGCTATCATTTAGCATACAAAGAAGAAAGAAAAAAAAATGTATTTTGTATTCTTGTTTATTTCTATAAATCACACAATGTACTGAAAAAAAAGCTTCTTGAAATTTCTTTCAACTAATGACAAAGACTATGAAATGTAAGGACAAACAGTCCACTACACAACCTTTATTAGAAAATAAAGTATAACTATTTTTTTTGTGTGTAATCTACTCTCCCCAAAATATCAGTTATTATTGGAGAGTTCTTTTAGTGTGAGGTTTCTATTTAGAATTTTCAAGAATTAGTCTAAGACATTAAAGGTGACAACAAAACTTACCCTCTCTTCCATATATGTTGAAATTCTCAAAACACCTTCATTACATACTTTTTCTTCAGCATTTCTAATTTGGTTTTCAGGAAGGCTAGCTATCTTTTGAGAAGAAATTAGTCTATAATATTTCTTCTTCATGTCTACTCAAGTTTTATTTATTCCACTATTCTAAGATTTGCTTTGTAAATGGTCCTCACAGCTATAACACTTCTCAGTTCTCAAAATAATTTCTTTTCATAACAATACTCAGAGTCAGGACAGAGACACACAGAGATTAAAGTAAAAAATGGACACGAGACTATCCCATCCAAGACAAATAACAAGACTGCTATGGGCACATCACAGTGAGTAGAACTACATGTATACCAAGATCAGTTACAGTAAAGATCCAGAAATATTGCTAATAATACCCAAAATGTTTCAAGCCAGATATGACCCCTCCAAAACCCTCAAATGCACGCACAAATATGAAGAGTCTCGTGATTCAGCAGTCAAGTTCTTCCTCTTTTCCAACAGCTTGCCTACCCAGCTATTTTGCAATGTCTATTCTTCCCTGAAAAGGTTTGTCCCCACACTCTGAAATAAGATCAAGTTTAAATAGATAGTACTAAGGAGCTGCAAAAGCTAGACCCTGAAAAGTTTCAAATCTCTGCTTAAAAGAACAGTGACATGAACAGATTTCAAGAAAAGGCCAAAAAGCATCATTTTAAAAGAATGAAATAATCTGTTTTCCCAGCTTGGTCCCAGAAACACGTCTGCACAATACGTCTATTCAGCTAAAGTTTTCCAGAATGGTTCAATCTAAAGATCATTCCCAAACAGATGAAGACAGGTATTTATCATGGGAATTACGTACAGCCTCAGGAAATGGCATTTTTATCGGTATAGGCTGCATGTCACGCTGTTTGCATCAGATTAGCTGAATGTCAATAGCTTTGAACACTTGCACAACAACTTAAGTTTTTATAATAAAATGATATTACCTTTTTCCTTCCTTCTTGCAACTCTTTCATTATTTTTACAAACACCTACTTTACTTCACCATCCTGCTTGAATGAGATTTGTAGTGAGGAACACCCTCAGTTTTCTATCAAGCTAAGTAATTTGCATGTCAAAACCATCCACCTGAGTTCAAACAAGCCTCCTACCTCTTAAAGAGGATACAAACCACACCTTTTCAATCTAGCACACTTCTATTATGGTCTTCAGACAAAATCACTAAATACAAAAGCTTAAGAATAATGTTTTATCACCAGGGATTTCTTTGGAATTTCTGATCATGTACCTGCCACTATTAAGACATACTGTTATTGTGCCATGTAAGACTAACTTCATGTTTTACAATACTGTTATATATTTTAATATTGTGAGATTATCTACTAGATACCATCCTTATTAGGTATTAAGCAGTATATTTATCATACTTAAATGCTTCACATTTACCAACCCCGAGCATATATTTATCAATGTAGACAAGTGATAAGAAATGCAGAGTACACCAGAAATTCAGCTAAGAAGCAACATTACCATCCATTTCAGAGCTACTAATATTTTTATCCATGAAATGAAATATTTATCTTGGATAGTCTACCTCACAGCAGTAGCCCTTCTAAACACTCTTTGAAAATACTTTCAGATATTATCACACTCTTATTCCTCCTTCATTCTTTCCTTCCCCTGTTAGATTCTAGGCAGAAATATTTGTTCTTCCTTTTCTGTGCTTGGTGTGGATAGACTGCTGATGCAAAGAATTCCGGTTCTGTATATTATACCATGCAAGAGGCACCCTGATGTTTTTCTAATACTGAACTCCATTCAGCACCGCAGTACAGACAGACTAGCTAAAATACCACTGCTTAACTGAGAAAGGACAGTGGGACTACAGTTAACAGTTATATTTAAACTTGTTTATGCTCAATATTCACAGAGAAATTCGACAACAATCTAAGGAAGTCTCATATATTATCTCATTAGCTTCCGTTTAAGCAACAGACAGTACTTTCATCTTTGCACAGAACCTAAATGATTAAAAAAAACTTGCTGCATTAAAAAGAAGTGCCTTTCAAAGACCATTTACATTGTTGCGTGGGATTGATATATTACATTTATGGTGTAAATAGATCCATCCACTAAACATACGGCTAGTAACACCCACACTTATCAACTATGCCAAAAAAAGACTTTTGCCCCCCACAGATTTTCCACAGTAAATGATATATATGTAATTTTCACATTTTACTGACTGTCTGGGACCTGATTTCTCTCACTGTCTCCCTTGCACTATAAAACTCAAAGTAAACATCTATAATTCAAAAGGCACAGGGCACAGAAATGATGCACGAGAATCCTCGCTCGTCTTGCCACTTAACAAATACACCAAGATCCTGGTTTCATAATGTACCTTAGGTCTTCATACAGCACCATGACATTAAAATGGTACAACAAGGAGACCAGAGAAACTGAATTCATTCCAGACCTATGAAAAAGGTCACTTAAACTTAATCATAGCATATCAAATGAAGTCAAAGCTGGACAAGTGCAATGCTAACCAGACTTCTCCATACAGTAACCATAGAAAATTGGTACTCTTTAGACTGATCTGGGATCACATGACATGGTCAGAAATTACATTCTTCCATAATCAAAATAAAGACTCCAGTTTAAACACAACAAACTCACTCCCTGGGCAGTAGCATTTACCTTTATAACAAAAAGGAGAAAAATTAATTTTGTGTTGAGAGGTTTCCACGCGGTCATTCAATTTTAAATAAATTGTAATGTCACAGTAGCTGCACTAGTGTAATTCATTAGACCGGGCAGCACAGCTGTAGTTAAAAGAGCAAACCACACCTACAAACACACAGCAAGGTGCTGTCATCAAACACACACTTTGTTGAAAAAGTGAAATACAGACAAGGAAGATCAAATTGACACTCCCCAAAACATTGAGCCATAGGATCCCTAAAGTCTCTTAAAAGAAACCCAACTGTTGTGGGAGAAGAAAGTCCTCACAGGGCAGGAATAAGGTGACACATTTTCCCAGGGGGAGGAAGAGTGTTACAGCAATCTGGGCTAGTCAGCAATGTTCACAAGAACACAGAAAAAAAGGACTGGTGAGGTAGCAAAGTTCTGGAGAAGTTGGTAAGAAGTTAGCAAGGGTAGTGCACATGCAAATTGCAGAAAGCCCTCCCAATACATAGTGATGGTGTGATAAAATGGCAGATGAAACATGAAGCACAAGTACATAAGGAAAAACCTTACTTTAACACTTAAGTATGAATAGCAAGAAATAAGCACAGGAGGTTAAAACAGATCCATTCAACGTTTCACAAAAACAAGAAAAAGATAATAAAACCCCTAGAAATTATGAGGGGGGAAAAAAGCTACTAAATACCCATGTGCAGTCATATCTTGAATCTTTATTATTTTGTTCCCCTGTCTCTGACTATAGTTTTCCTCGACACACAAAAAGGTACAGAGAAGAGCAGGAAAACTAACAAAAGGTGTGGAACATTTTCAGCGTGAGGAACAGCTATATATATGTATATATATATATGTGTACGTGTGTGCACATGTGCATGCCTTCATACATACACACAGGCATATAGAGGAGAGTCTGCTGACTACAAGACTGATAACTGAAGAAGGATATGACAAATATCTGTGAAACTGTACCTAGTTTGAAGAAGCAACGATCAGCAGATCCTGTCCCTGCACGTGAAAGACTAGTCATCACAGAAAAAATTTGGTCTGTTTGGCATTAACAAAAAATATTTAAGTTGATATAATGTACTGTTAAGTGGCTCGTTCTGCCCCTACAGTCTAGGAATACAAAAAAAATTATTCAAAAATTCATTAAATTAGCAAAAGAAAAATCTGCCAAAGGCTGGTAAACATACATGCACAGTAAATCCAGTGCAGAAAGTCTCTAAGTCACAACACGCAGGAGTCTGGGAGAACATTCTGGGTAATTACCCCTAATTCCCTATCCTACTCTTCCACAAATTTCTACTGTAAGAGGGCAGGTATAGCACATAGCTGCGAGGCTAGAAATTTAACCAGTTTCCCCAGTTCAAATCCAGACAACAGTGATTGTTTCTCCTTAAAGCATTTTATGATAATTAAAGAAAACCACTTCATACAACTAAACATTGTTCCACATTCCATATTCTGTTTTTTATTTACTATTCATATGTTCATATATCTGTGCAGGCAGGGCTGCCCACTTCTTATCCAAATAAAGCAGAAAAATTGAAGGTCTAAAGCAATTAGTCAAGCTACACTGCCAGTACTTAAATGAACCATCTGTTCAAAGGTATATATGACCAGAGTGGTTTTGAGCCATAAGGCAGCTCTCTCATTTCCATGATATCTATGCGTGATTCGGCAATATTCAACCTTGGTTTGGAAAGGTTATGTGTGTTACTGTTTTGTAACTGAACATAAGAAGGGCAGTATAATGTCATTCACTTATATCACATAAAGATGCAATTCTCTCATAGGTTTCCTTTGCTTTGTGGAGATCTTGGTTTTGGCACAGCGAAAACGTGCATGAAAACTTAAAACAGCATGGGAAAAGCCACTCAAAAAGATTTCCAGAAAACATTGTGCAAACCGTCATGCAAAAATTAAGGTCAAGACAATAGACTTAACAGCATTTCACCATGGCACAATGAAATTCTTGAATGAAGAAATGTGACCCTGCCTTACTGCTCAACTACAACTTTTATTTTGGATGGAAACGGGAAGCAAAGAGTAGGAGATTGCTTTGTCTCCTCAAAAACTGATCTGAAGTATGACTACCTCCAGCATCCAAGTCTAAAAGTATTTTATTAGTGCATCACTGACATTTATATATGCCAAGACTGAATATGCTCATTATGACTGTTTATTAGACAAAAGGCTACTAGTAGAATGATAATTAATCAGTTGGCATTGATTGAAATTCTTGATGAAATGAAGCATGAGCTGTTGAAAAATAATTGAATATAATTATAAAATCCATGAATCACCCACAGAAAGCACATTTATTAAACCAAAATTCATAACTAAGATATTTTATCTAGCTGTTTTTCTCCTCTTTGGATTCTCTCCTGTTGAATAAAAAAGCCAGATGTTCCTAACAGACATCAGTTCAATACTCCATGCAATAGTAGAATATGACTTTTTCTACATGTCTTATTAACAAACTCAAAAGAGCTTTTATGAAGCACAAAACTGAAACCTAGTTTTTGCCATGATAGTTTAGGAAAAGCAAAACAGTTTTAAAAAAGTTAGTAGAACCATAGCATCCTCCAGAAGTAGTGACCAAAAAGAGTTTTCATTCTACTACAACTAAAAAAAATTAAAATTAACTCAGCATACATCTAGCTATTCTTTCTCAGCACCATCTTCTGATAGAAGTAATACATAACGGAATGTCAACATTTCTAAAGTATCGACAGAAGTACCCTTTCATATACAGAAATTGCTGGTGGAGTTTTTCTTTTAATCTATCATTAACTAAACATTGATATAGCCAAGATGACTAAAGCTCCCAGTATTAAGATTTGCAGACCATATTATCATGGAACAGATACTTAAGAATTGGGATTGAGTTCAAAAGGTAACTTAATTATCTGAAGATTGCAATGAAGTAATTTTATATAAATTTTGCTTTTAGATGTCCCAAGTAATGATCAGTGCAATTATTATATAAATTTAATTAGCTCCCTCTTACACCGATTGATATTCAAGTAAACATGAACTTTGCCTTGACGGAAGCTAAAATATTTGTATTGCAGGCAAAATTGTATCCATTTAATCCTAGATGTTAGATCAGACAAAAATACATCTTTAATCATGTAACTTTATATTAAGCAAACTAAAAATCTCAATGTTTTAATAGGATTCAATATTGTTTTGTTTTGCTCACTATCTAAAATTAAACTCTCAAAAAAACAGATATCCAGTTTAAAAGTGTCACTGATACTATGAAGATGTGAACAAACATACAAGCTACTGATTTTTCTGTTATCGTAGAAACATGTATCAGAATATTTGAAGTACACAAATATTTCTCTTGCAGTGGATCATGTATATCAGAAAATCTTACTTATATCCTTCTTCTCACGTCCACAGAGAGCAGAGAGCAGTTCAGCAACTCATAAGAACAATTCTTCCTTCAAACAGCATGGAGTCACAACATGAAATTGCAGGTGGGACTAACAGGTAAGCAATGACTAAAAACATCTTGCTGCCTCTGACATTTCTTCTGGATGAAGAAATATCTTTATGCAACATTAGCACCCACATTCACTACAGCTAGTGCTACAAATTTCTTAATTGGTATCACTTATTTATGGGTAGTCCAAACAGAAAGGCTAAATTACACTGCATGACCTCTGAACTGTACAAGCATTATTTTGGCATCCATCTGGCAAAGGAAACAGAGTACTGACCTAGTTCTGCTGGGAAAAAACCAAACCAAAACAAACAACCTTTGCGTTGCTGCTAGTTGAATAAGTGGGAAGGAGGGAAAAAACACACTGCGCAAAAGTTTCTGCAGCATATGATTCCACAGCCACCACCATCCTCTTTGCTACAGAGCATCAGCATTGCTCTAAAAGCATTCATCAAGCATATGTCAAAGAATACGACCAGGAGTAAGATAAACTGGTTGCACTATCAGACTTTCAGGCTCTGTTTTCTCCTAGTATTCTTTTCCTCTGTCAGAAGTAAAAGTCCTGATCTTATATGTTACAAAGGAAAAAAAGAAAAAAAAAAAAGAGCATGGGGCAGGTTTCATTACAGAAAACATCACAACAAATTAATTTAAAATACAGCTGAACTCTATAGAGGTAAAACAAAACACAAACTTAAAGTATCAGTAAAATGGCTAAAAAAAAAAGCTTTTAAAAAGCAAAATAATCTGGGGTATTTCTCATCGTGTTTGTCGCTCAGCTGCATATGTTCTTGCATACCCGCTTTATTCTGATTTATGTAGAAACCTTTACAAAGACAATTACTACCATCATGACATTATTTTAATAGGGCATTCAAAAAATATCTAAATTAATACCTAAGGTGTGACACCCATAGAATTTAACACCTAAGATTTTCAATCCCTACAACTGTCTTGATGAAGAAAGAGCGATTACATCGAACTCAAAGATCGGATTTAACGCAGACTCGAGGGGAAACTTCTGCTTTCACAGCATTTCTGAAACAGCCACAATGGCAGCAGGAATAGTAGAGCAGTCACTAAGATTTTGCTGTTATTATGTTTAGACATTTCTCTGAGCAGAATGGTATGACAGTGACTATTGCCATCATGGATAGAGCATCTATGGTAAGAAGACAGTACAAGATGAGCGTAGGCTCAGCCTGCATATCACAGATAAAGACAATACAAATGCAAGCTCTAAGAATAACCTCTTGTAGAATTTTATCATAGACTTTGTTTCTATGCATTATTTATCCATATCTACATTCCAGAAAAAATGGCATACGTTAAATTACCTGACACTTTCGTTTGGATATTTGTTAGAAATTAGTACTATACATACCCTGGTTTATGTTATTCTACCTTTGCATCATCACAGGTATCCAATAACTATAAGTTGAGTTACTTAAAGTAAATAGGAAATAAAGACTTCAAGTACTTGTTTAAATAAAATGTGAATGTTTTGTTGGGTTTAGGTTTTTATGTTGTTTTGTTATGGTTTGTTGTGTTTCTCTTTTGCAGAAATCAGGTAAATAATGTACAGCTATTTTGGTTCTTTCTCTGCTATTATTTCTGAACCAGTGCACTTATTTAAGAGTGATCTACAATGATAAAAAACAAAATGAGATCATTCAGAAGTTAAAAAAATTAACTTTTGGAAAATGCTGTTGTAACCAGAAGCCATGAGGATTTATTAAATGTCTTCATAAAAGTTCTTTTAGTATGACAAAAGCAATTATTCCTTTCTCTCATCAGTGACCTCCTATTTACTTCTACATTCTGTGTATTACACCAAGTAACCCAGTCTTGTAAGCAGGTATGAAAAAATCCTTACAGGCAACATCATTGCAGTCTTAATTGTCCCTGCGAAGCTCCATTGCTTAGCTCCTCTCACATTCCCTTCCTGTTCCACCACAGGCAAAAGATTAATGGCTTTTTCCCCATGCTCTCAGTTTATTCCAGCCAGACAAATTATGAAGCTGCAAAGTGATTTATTCCAATTTCTGACCAACTATATGCAATGTCCCTCAAGAAAAAAAAAGCCTCAGCAATGTTCAACGTCAGTCAATTGTTTGGTTGAGCAGATTTGTTAGTCTCTTGCTGTGTAGCAGGGGAAAGGAAGCAGCACTGATGGGAGTTTGAGGAATAGTTCTTGTAAAATTAGAACACCTAAACATCAAATTAAGGACAAGCATGAGTAAAAAAAAACAGAAAAAACCAATCCATATTTACAGATTTTCAAGAACCCATATTAGAATGAAATTATTAAATCATATATGACTTATGTTCATGACTACATTCTGATTTCATACAGTGCCATTATGCACTATCCTTCATACTGCAGTTGCCTTATCCTTTCCTAGGAAGAGAGTGGAAATCTCTGTGGATATCGCTGCCTAGCTTACCATGTAAGGTACAGCAGCACCGGAGGAAAGCAGGGAGCAAGTACTCCTGGGGGCACAGCACAGACAATTATGAGAAGACAAAAGCTGGAATGGAAGATACAGAGTAGCTGCACCGTGTGCTAAGCAGAGCAGAGAGAAGCAGCTTAAAATGGGAGTAGGAAGGAATTTTATTTGCTGCAGGCTTTGTCAGTAGCACGCATGTAATTCTAACTGTAAGGCACAAATATTAGACAGATTTTGTATGTGCATGGTTTCACAACAGTACCACAAGTAGGTTAATTTAAGGAAAACATGGAGTATTAAAGGTTTAAGAATGCATTGGTAGGAGATAAATACCACACAATGACTCTTCATAACACCTGCATGTGGTGAAATACTCTGCATTTATTTCAAATGTTCCCTGCCCCGCAGCAAACATGCAGTCTTTACTATCTTGCTACTCTTGCTCTCCTTTTCTGCACAACTTTTCCATACCCTCCTACAACTGGCCTGCCAGTATACAGCATCATTTCTTTCCCCTCACATTTCCTCAGGCTGTTCTAAAATGGTGCAACATACACAGTGCATGAAGAAGTGTTGCTCTCATTACACCATTTGGAGCCTGATAATGGACATCTTGAACTGAATGGACATTGTCCAACTGCTAAAGCATCATCCTTACAGCCCAAATACAAAACATGGGCTTCTGCCTTTGACAGTTATGAATGCAGCCTTAGTAAGGTTTGCCTATCATATAACCTTCCCATAGCTAATTTGCCATTGTTGGTCATTCAAGGTAATGAAGGAAGTCCTGACTCCCTGCTTCAAGCAGTGAAAGCTGCTGCCTCCTACATAAGGGTGTGTCCTCTCGGTCAAGTGGAGGAATTCTGCCTCAAACCAGCCTCAAGGTCTTACTGATGAAATAAAGGAATCCTTGCTGTTCTTGAAGATTATCTGCCTTCTACTTAGCTCAGGTGAGGATTTAGTACCATTCTTACAGGTATCTTGCAAACCAGGAAAGAATGTTGTTTTACAGAGCTAATTCTGGTTGTATTTTAAAGTTTTCAAAAGGGTGGGGAGGAGCAGGAGACAAAGCAGTGGTCCCTGCATGCAGCAGTGATCATGCATAACAAACAATACTCTTATTTAACAAGGGCAAAGGACAGGATGATGCTTACCTTTGCAATATCAATGTGGTTACTACTACTACTCCTTTTTATTTTGAAGGACCAGATCATGAAAACAAAAGGCCTAATTTTGACCTTGTTCCTTTTGCAAACATACTGCAAGAATGTAACCTTCTTACACAGTTTCCAGTGGTAGCAGTGCTCCTCCCAGCAAAGCATCAGAAGGTGCAATATTAAGCTTTCTACTTACTCATCAATTTTCATGTCAGAGTCTCATTGGCAAGTGGCCCAGTCACAGAGAAGATGCTATTGTAATTAATGCTTCTATACCCAAACCCACGTTGACTAATTAGTGAAGTACTTCTTTCTAAGCAGATATTTTCAGCTAGTGGGTCTGACAGAACTGAGAGAACTCTTCTGTGCACACGTCTGCTCAAAGAAAGGTTGTTCGCTGTCAAATAACTTGAGTTTGAACATTTTAAGCTGGCTGTATCCTTAAATACAAATTACAGTTCCTTTTCCAATAAGAACTGATATGAAGCACTGAACTTGTTATCAGGCAATGAGAAAGTCAAATTCCCACATCTAGTTCCCAATTTCAGTCATATTTTCTCTCATATTGGATTTTTCATTCCCCAGTAAAGCGAAGCAAACAATATTGAGAGTATTCATGAATGTCTGGAAAACTATTTCTGTTCTTGAAAATAGTTATTTGGTTTTGCATGACAACCCCGTGTGTTGTGGTGATAGCAGTAAAAAAAGGAGAATAAAAAGCACAACTAAATTTTTAATAGCCAAAAGATTTTGCTACAAGTGGTTTGTGTAACTGCCAGGTAATTTTCAATCTGGGATCCATGCATGTAACCAGCATGGAAGAGGAAACTGTGTTTAAGAATTTCTTAGACTTACTTGTCTCCTACTACCCTTCTAACTGACAGAAGGTCCCTCTCCCATCTCAGATGGGAGTAAAGGCCCCTGACATGCACAGAACCCCCTTGCTATATAAAATAGGACATGCCATCAAGGACCAAAAGCTAACAATTTAGCTCTGTGGCAAAAAAAATTAATATATATATATGTATATTAAAAAAAAAAAATCAAGCTAGAATGCCTGTGTAGTATCGAGAATCTTTTTCCTTCAGCGCAGTATCAAATTAGTTCAGCCTCTAAAGGCGGTGGTTGCAATTTAAAAAAAAAAACACACCTAAAACAAAAAACTGGTGAACAGGTTCAGCAAATGAAGTTGTTCTAATGCAAATAATTCTGGTGGCTACTTTTTTTACAAGAAAATATGTCATTTTAGCAAATTCCACTATTAACACAGTGCCTCACTTACCCAAATACTAATCTAAGAGAGACTCCTCATTTCACATCTCCCTGGACTGAGAAACTCCAGTCACTAACTCAGCTTCTGAACTATTTTGGGTGGTTTGTTTTTTTATTAGTAACAGCTAAGCAATGCCCAAAGACCACAGCATTTTAACAATCCTTAGCTCTGCTGCAACGACAACCAGAGTATGAAACAAAAGCTCTAACCGCTCTTATTAGCACATATATTATATTTACTACATTTGCAAAGGACTTAAGCTTATCCAAAACTGTCAACTTCTTTTTGTGTCGTGTTTTCTGCTGCACAAGACTACATACAGTTCAGCAGCATCAGACATGCAACATCAATTCTAAATAAACAGGAGGTCACAAAGCTCACATTCTCAAAGCTATTATAGAAATTGCAGGCTTCATCCAATCTCAAATCCCAGCGCTCACTTAAAAGCTGTAACCATATAATTAAATGTAGGTCAGTTTAAAAGTGGACAATTCTTTTCAGGCTCTATACAATGCTCTTCAGTAAAGCCTTCAGCAATTCTGTTCTTTTATCTGGGAGGGCTGACAGATCGTTGTCAAAATCAGGGTCTTCCTGGTAAAAAGTTTTAACACAGAAAAAAAAAGGTACAACAGTGTAGGAGGAGATGCTTAAAAGAGAATAAATCTCTGGCTTGCTCTCTTCAAAGCTAGAATTCTTCCCTTGTCTGAGACATACTGAGGACAAGTTTAACCCAGGGTAACTCTTCTGTAGTCTAATGGCCTTACACCAAGGAGTATTTTGACCCAAACTGTCTGAAACATGCCTGGAAAAATAACCTTTTGTTTTCCTCACGGTCCTGCTGCACAGAGGGAAATCTTTCTTGTCACTCCCTCTAGCTCTCACGTCTTAAGTTTTGTCTAGAAATTCTCCTCTGGCTTTCTTCAGTCCTACTAGCCATTATTCATAAGAGCAGGCCAGATTAGATTGTCCTTTGCTCCAGTGGATTTTACTCAGATATATACTACTACGTATGTTCAAAGAACCTGTCCTTGGTTTTTGGAGTCCTGCTATGGTTTTTCTCTAATCAGAGCAGAGAGACACTATCATAATAAATCAATTCTCTGACTTGAGGCAGGTATGCTTGGATAGGTTTTCCACTTTTACTGTGTGTTTTTAAAGCTAACTAACACAAAATCTACTCAAATTTTTTTCTTGAAGAAAAACTCTTCATGGGAGATGAAGGGGTATTGGAGGCTGAGGAAGCAAATGAGAACAATGAAACCCTAACATACGTAGAAGCAGCCTACTCAAAGGAAATACTGTTGTGCAGCTTTACAAAGCATAAACCAGCTTGTTCAACTCAGGCTATCTCCTTTTTCAACTTAGATCTATTTTAATCTCAATGGAACTTGGCTCACTGAGGCTTTTGTTCACTTAGCACAACTAAATCTGCTATGGAATAAATGGAATCATATTCATTTGCCGTACCTCTACATACAAATTTATGTTTAATACTTTAGTCATTATACTATTCTTGAAATTGTTTCAGTATGAAAATAATATTTTCATTTAAATTCCCTTTCATAGTAACATATACTTTATCTTTCAAAGAAAAAAAAACCCCAATGTGTTCTTAGTGTTAAGTATTCACAGATATTCATTACCAATCTATTCTAGAAGTCATCTATGCATCTTAATGATTTCATGTGAAATCAATACATAATTACTGAAGATTAAAGACTGCCTAATCTACTTGTAATTCTTTTTAGTCTGTGTGAAAACCACCGATTAAACAAGTACACTATTAAATAAGATAATCCAAAACATGGCAATAACTGAGAAAGCTCATTCAAACCAAAACAACAAAAAAAACATTTAAATGGACTCCTAAAAACCTCATTTAGATTAGTTTTCTACTTTGGATGTTTTCACCAAATCACAGAATTGTCTAGATTGGAAAAGAACTTTAAGATCATCAAGTCCAATCATTAACATAACACTAACAAGTCCTCGACTAAACCATATCCCTAAGCACTATGTCTACATGTCTTTTAAATACCTCCAGGGACGGGGACTCCACCACTGCCCTGGGCAACCCATTCCAATACCTGTTTTATCACTATGCAGTATGAAAAAGCATCTTCTACCCAAGCTAATTACCAGTCCAGGG
>VZZY01015822.1:13917-53668 GCA_013400335.1 Eurystomus gularis
TGTGCATTTCTACTATAGCTTTGGAAGATTCCCACAGTGCAACCATTTATAATCCCTTTTCTGGGAAATGTGGCTTGTCTTCCCAAACTGAACAAGACTTTCAGCTGTGTTCCACCACTGAAAGAAGCTGGTTTATTTCTTTGGATTTTTTGAACTTGACTCATTCAAACTCGTATAGCATTTACGTTGCGAAATACCGTGGTATCTCTCTGTGTTTCAATTAACAAATAGGGGAAGGATTAATTTTATAGTAATCTCTTTCTGCTTTTTTTTTTTTTGGAAGGGGGATAGTTCTATGGGTATCAGTTTTGTCTGGAGCTCAATTTGAGAGGGCTAATAAATTAAAAATTGCTTTGCATGCTGGTACTTGTTATCTATGATTGTTTTAAGTAGCACTCAAGATGTTCATAACTGAAACAGTAGTGGAGGATAGACTTTTCTTTATTTTCCCCAGCTGTTCTCCTGCATGCATTTGGGAGCACTGTGTAGTCAGTCTTCCGTCTCTGGGCTGCTGGGCCCCCATCCTGTATGAGATTTGGCACTGGCTTCTGAACAGAATCCCAGGTCTCACAAGAGATAGATTTGCACATGTGGAACAACTTGCAGTGCTTTTCTGACCCTTTTCTTTTTTTCATGGATACCTGTGAGAGAGGGGTTTATGTAATAGTTGTTTTCTTAAAGCCGTTCATTGGAGATTGATTTCTGTAAGAAGCCCTTACTTTGTTTTGAAATACATTTAAATATGATGCTTTTATGCATCAGTTTAAATCCTAGAGTTACAGGGAAGATAAGTATGGTAGTTTGAGCTAGCTGAGCTTCCCTTGAAAAACCCAAGTATAATGAACCAGTATCTAATTTAAATTCTTAAAGTTCTCTTTGGGCAGCAGGTATTATCACTCCTTAGATGAGTGGCTGGAATTTTCCAGAAGGGTATTCCTTTGTAAAATTATACAGAAACCTCAAAAATAGAAACCAAAAGAAAGGTAGTCCTAAGAATAGCATGTTTTCTAAGTATGTAACTCTGAAACCTTTCCTCCTCAAATCCAAAGCAAACTCTAATGGAACATGAGAGCTTGGTGCGCCTGGTGGGAGGCACTGGGAGGCAGGGCCTTCCTCCAGCCAAGAAGTGATGGCATTTTGGCTAAATGTCCCAGAGGTGGCATTACAGCGGCTACAAGAAGCAACTCTTGCACTCTGTATAGCTAAAAAGAAGTGAGAATAAGTGACCCCAAAGGGAGTTTGAAGAGTGAGTGGAGCACGAGAGATGAAAATTTTGCAGGAGGATTGCAGAAGACATGATGCTGTGATTCAATGAGAGGACATGAAACCGTAGAAACCAGAGCTTCCCTTGTTCTTCTCTTGACAGAATTATTTGTAACAGATGTGTCATTTAATTTAACAACATACAGCTTAATATCAATGGGACTAGCAAGCTAGAGTGCAGTTCTGCCTTCAGTCTTGGGCATTAGTTGTTAGTTACAGCCCATGCTGACTGAGAGAAGGCAAAAATCTTTATCAGAATTTTTAGTTGATAAATATATCTTTACAGATTTAACATAGATCAAACATGAACATCATAATCCAGTCCTTGATAAAATGGAAGTTAGATGCTGACAATAAGAATAAATCAGACTTACATTTCTACCAACAGATGCCTTAATGTTTACCAGAATTTGTTGTCAGGACAGTTTTCATAATGTAAATCAACACAGCTTTTTTAAATTCCCTTTTATGGAAACTGGAAGGAGGATACTTCCAGTTAGCTCATTCATCTGACAATGCTGTTCAGTGAGAAGCCATAATTAACTAATATCTTTTGCGATAATACTATTAACCCCCTCGGAGTTAACTAATAAAAAGTAGATTATGTACATTTGTTTTATAAATTTGCTTTTTCAGTGAGTCGGCCTGTCTAGCTTGTTGTTAAGCATGGGCATGTCAAGGTAATTTCCATAAGTGCTGTAATAGTGGAAGCAAAGGCAGTCAGACAAGTCCAGTATGCTCTATTCACCTTGTCTATAAACATCCCAGGCAAAAGGATGATTATGTAAGTTCACTATACCATCAGGTCTTACTAGAATGTCTTCCTTTTGCTTCCCCCACATTATGGGCGAAGAAAATATGTAACACATTTTGTAAGTAAGCTTGTATTTTTACTTTTATTTTTTTCTTACCTGAGGCTTAGTGATTTAGCTTCTTCTCTGGACGTTCTGCCATGTTTTGATGGTTGAACTGTTGTGCTTGGATGCATCTGCTTCCCATCTGTGACCTGTGACTAATGAGAGAACATGAGTTCAGTTGGGAAATACACTTCCATCCAGTTTTTTCCTTCCTGCTTGATTGTGTCGCATGTGTGCTATTTTGTCTTGCCAAACGTGAAAATATTGTCATCGTTTGCAAGGCTTTGATTTCTATGAGTAGAAAAAATTTCAAAGCCAAAAAGTTAAAACTTCCTCCTGGTTTGTTCTTTTTTAAGTTCAAAAATTAAGTTTCTTCACATTTTTTCTTATGCATCTTACTAAAATCTTAGAACAGCAAACTTTTTTTTTCCCTTTTCTGTAAAGCAAATGTTTCAAAGGAAATACAAAACATGGTATAGTCTGACTATACTACGTTATTTTATTAAATTTGCAGATGTTTGTGTAGGTCAGACCTAAGCATTCAGCATTATCTGTAAATTAATACCTTTTAGTCATCATATGTTTCCTCCTTCTGATTCATAAATTAGCAGGCAAGAAGAAACCAGTAGGGTCACCTACTCTGGCAGTCTGCAGGAAACAAGACAGTAATAGTGTTAAGAGGTTTAGTGATTTGGCTCTCCCAGTCAAGGTAATGCGTTTGTTTAATGATTGGCAAGTTAGAGAAAATCTGAAAGATTTGCCACTGCTCTGGCCAGCTTCCTTTTGATTTTTGTAGTTCCTTAAGTGAGCTGTGTAATTTACTGCTAATGCTATTGTCTCTCCCATTAACCTTAGTAATGGCCTCAGAGACATTGGGCCACTCTTTTTATGAACAGAAATGTTCTGTATGTTCTTTGAGACTCTAACTGTCTAAATCCAGTCCAAGGGTCAACAGATAGATATTAATAGAAGAAAACAATCCAGCAAGAGGTCCAAAGGACTGTCAGCATTTTCTGCCTTAGTCAGTATGGAAGAATGAATTTTCCCTTTAAGTCATACCAAAGGAACACTAACATGTTTTCTGAAAGGCACCTGCCCCAGGAAGCTGGCCTACAGGCCAACAACGTGTGGCTTCTGTCCATGCTGGGATGCTTGGCCGAGGACCCTGTGGGAGTATTGGGCTTGTTTAAGGATGTGGGTGGGAAGAGTCCTGTGCTGCTTTTCTTTTGGGTGGGCCAGACTGTCTGAAAAGGTGGAAGCGTGTGGGAGTTGTATGAAGGAACATGTCCTACTGAGGTGCTGTTGAAGACGAGTGCAGTGGGAGACAAAAGTGTCCCAGTGGTCTTGTTCTTGTAGACTCCAAGAAATGATCCATAGAGCTACTCCCAGGTTTCATCTTCTAGGTAAATAGTTGGATCAGTCCAAAACACAGTGCAGGAATGAATTAAAGTGCATGCAGTACGAACAATCAGAAGACCAGGGTCCAGGAGCTAGAACATCATATGTGGCAGGAACATCCAATGCATACTAGAAATCCAGCACTCCAATGAAATGAGACATTGCTGAGCACAGTTTTAGTGTAGGGGTGGCATATGCGTGAAGAATGTTAGAATATCTGCAAAATTTTAGTTGAAATTACATATAAATAAATTTTTTTTTGCACAAGGGTGTTGCTGTTCTAATTAAAATAAACCTATTGAATCCTCTGGCAGTGTTTTTCACAAGGCATAAGTCGTTCACGTAAGGCATTTTGTTTTTCAAACAACAGTGGAGAGGGTAGAAATGGTGTTTTTATCCTTTCTGTACATCACTTATTCAGGCATACCTCTGCTGTGATGCAAATAGAAACCCTAAATTAACTAATGGGCTAATGAGCCAGATGAGTAGTAAGGCAATTACTCTTCCTGATGGCCGAAAATTGTAGCACACCCTTTTCTGTCACCTTACTTAATCCACACCCTATTCTAACCTGTCAGAGATGTTTGTCTCATCTACGTTTTTGGACTGTGTAAGCTCTTTCCAGCAGAGGCTGTCATTTGTTGTATTAGTATGATGTTTAGAACAATGAGGACTCACAGCACTATTGTAAGTATGAGGAGTAATGGTGCTTCTCACCACTGAGCTCTTTTGCATGTTGGGAAAAAATGGTTTTGTTCTTGAGGGTAGAAAACGTGGGGTTTTCTCATTTATGACACATTTCCACAAAACAGCTTTTCTTTAGAAGTCTTGGCACAAAGCTGACCTACTCCAGCTTTCCAAAGTTTCTGCAAATTGACTACATTGTAGCCTAAAGCAGGAAGGCTACAGTGTGAAATAACTGTACAGTTTTGAACAGCAAAATATATTCATTACTTAGATGCTCTCACTCTACATTTTATCTAAAACTAAAATGAATGAACGTTTATTCCAAAAACTTTTTCAACCAGAAACTACCATTGTATCTACATGTAGTGGTATAGTTGGGGTCATTTTTTGGCTAGGAGGAATACCACATGGCTGTAGGTACATACATAGGAGTATCTACAGTTTTTTGTTTTCCTGTGTCCTTCTAGAAGAAAAAAAGATGTGTAGAGACCAAAAGCTGCAGATTATTTTTTCACATACTTGCTGCATTTTACTATCCAAGTACAAAATGTGCAACAGCATTAATGCATTTGGTCACCAAATAGTTTAGTGGTAACCAAGATTTTCAAGTGTGTAATGTATAATGTGTTATTAATTTCACTTGATTTGATTTTATTTGTTTGAAATAAGCTGAAAGGAACCTTATTGTAACACTCTAAGACAATATTTTTGCTTAAGGCACAGAATTATAAAATAACAATATTGAACTATTCTGAATACTTCTCTATTGAAAAAATTGGTGTGTATTTTGCAGGTATGATTTGGTTGCTTGAATATGACAATTTGACTTCTAATCTGTACTGTGGCTGCACACCACCTGTTTGCCTCAAAAAAAAAACCCCAAAACATCAGTGAACCTCGGTTCTTCTCCTTGCATACTCAGTGATGATAACTTTCCGAAGAGGTTATCCATATAATTTGCCTACTTCTTATACTTGGCCTGTGATTTGATAAGAATTTGATTTGTTAAACTGGAAGATTATGTATTGCTAAATTTAATCTTAAAACACCCTCATTGCACTTTGTCAAGTGATGGTAAGTTCTCTTGCATGATAGAATTGTGTATACATTGTATATAACAGATATATTTTTATTAATTTAGGTAGTTTTCAGTAGCTTGGTTCCAGTGGAAGACATTTTGGTGTTAAATTAAACATTGGCAAGAAAAAGCTTAAGGTAACCAGAGGGTTTCTTAGCAGAAATACACTTTGAAAAGTGTTAAACTTTTTCTGTTATTAGCTTGTTGAGATCTTGAAGAGCAACCCAGGACTGAAGAAAAAACATTCAGTTGATCTGGGCTTTTACATGTTCATCGTTTTTTTCACAAATGTGTGCTTGACTACATTTACACTTACCAAAAGCAGCGATCTCTAATGATCTCACGTGGTTGGCAGCGAAGATTCATCTGCAAAACAGCACTGTGCCCTGCGGCACCATACTGGGGTGTGTGCTTAGCTCTGACTCAGAGATCATCATCATTTCCTGCAGCAGCTAGTTAGCCTAATGCCGCCTAGCCTGAGAAGTGACAAAATTGCAGCACAAGGTGATGTTGCTACAGGCATTTGGACTCTTAAAGCTAGACTTGCAACGGATGTGACATGTAGCTTTGTGTCACATTGAGGCATGATTTCTGTCTCCACTACTGATGGATGATACGGTTCTTCCATTCTACAGTCATAAAGTCTGCTGGGAGACATTAGTGAAAAGGTAGACCAGAATTTGTCCTTTGGAGAGAGTGACTACATTATCTCTTTCAAAGATACGGCTAATATAACATGCTAAATAGTCAGAATTGAAAGTATAATATTATTTTGTGGAATTATTGCCATATTTTTTAGAGCTCTGGATGGGTGATGTTTCAGTGACTGTCTGCTGGGCTGTAGTATCAAACCTATGAGTATCAGTAATGCAATTTTCTGTAAGACTGAAGCTGGACAGAACCTCTTGGGAGTTTAACAGATTTTTGCAAAATCATACTGTACCTCCTCTATGTTAAATAGATGTGAAGCTGCTATTCTTGTGTTTGAGTTTGAGTGGGGGAAAAAGTCAACAGAGGAAAATAAGTGAGAAGGGTCTGTATTTCTCTGAAGAATGTGAAGAAATTAAGAATCTGTGTCAAGCAATTAGCAGTCCTCACAGTTGTGTGAAATCTAATGCGTCACTTCTGAAGGAAGAGATGATCAGACTACATTGCTATTTCACCAAATTGTGGGAGGAAATACAAATTGTTGAATGCTAGGTTTTTCTGTTGTTGTTGGTCACTTTTTACAATTGTCATTACTTTTCTGTATCAGCTAAATTTATGCTAGTTACAGTGAGGCAAGAGATTATACATCCCCATAAAAACAAGTGAGAGCTCTGTAATCAATTTAAGCTAGCTTGAGAAAACAGTGGGTTACTTTTTAATTGGTCACACCCCCATATGTATATCACACTAGTTGTCCAGCCCTTCTAAAATGTGTGCTACCATTACCTGCACAGACTTTCTTGAGGTTTTGAAAGACTGAACAATAATTTTGATTCAATGTTTAGTTACGCATTATTTTTTCTTTCAGATGTATACCCACATTTGGCTTTCAAGCTGAAGGTAGTCTGTTTGAGGTGATTTGTAATGATAATTTGAAAAGTTGAGCTAGAGCTTATGTTAATAGAAAGTCTGATGTTTGATTTAACCACTGAACCAAAGTAGAAGTTTGGGACTCTAGTTTCGAAAAATCCAGGAAATGAAGGATTAATGTTCAGACTCTCAGCATGCTCTTCCCTACTGCTGAGAAGCTTAGAAGATCACGGAATGCTATGTGTCCTGGTTCCACTTGAACCTATCTCCGCTACATCAAACAGTGTGTGGAAGTTGTGCCAAAGCAAGTTTTTGGTGGCACAGGGTAGTTGTGTGTTAAAACTACTGAATTAATTTTAAACTTTAGAATCAGCTTTCAGTCCTCTTCATCCACGCTGCTTAAGATGACTGTAATCTGCAAGACTGCTTTCTGTGATGGGTTCGCTGGTGTGAATCTCAGAATAATAGTAAAAATGGTGTAACGTTGTGGCAGTACAGCCACATATCCACCACAACAATAAAACCCTACCCTCAAACACTGAAAAACTGGACTTCTCAAGTCATTGTATGAATCCAGAAGCTAGAACTTGAAGAAAAACTGTGTGTACTCCATCATACAATTACAACAGTTGACAACACAGTCACTTTGGTTTCCTCTTCTATTTTGCTTGCAAACCTGCTTCTGTTGGAGAAGATATTGTTTAAACTGTTACCTTTTAGTACAGACACATGCCATCTTGTGTTGTGTAGTTTGACAGGCAATATTTCCCGTAGCATCTCAGGTTCTTTTTACTGCCAGCAACCTTGCTAGATCTGGCACCTAAAGCTGTTGCATCAGGTAGGTTGTAGGCTTATATATCTGTGAACTGATGTGTTCAAAATCAAAATGTTAACTATAATTATCACTGCTTGCTTTTTTGTCTCTGCAGTGGATGTTGCTTTACTAGTCATTTTATGTGATACTTCATTCTTGACACACCAGGGTGAATTAAACAAATCTTTGTTGTGAAATTTCTCATCTTCACAATATTGGCTCATAGCTATTTGTACACTATAAATCATATCCTTGCACTCGTTTTTTTCCTCTTGCTTCTTTCTTCTGCAGTGAGTCACTGGCATTTGCTTTCATGAATCCTCTGTGACCTACTTATATTTTTGAGCAATTAGTACATTACTTTGGTAGTAAACTATTCTTTCCTGGTATGGATATTTTTACAGGGCAAAGTATATGCAAAATTTATTTTCATAAATTGCTTATATACTCACTGTTGTGTTTAAGAAGGATTTAGTCTTTTCTCTGTGTTCTCATGGGATACTGTATCATTGTATAGATCTAAGTCTAGTATAGAATAGTATACTAGGGATAAAAGTTAAGTTGTCATTTTGCCTTCTTTCTGTGTTCTTGGATTTTCATGAGAAAATCGTGTGTTAATGGCCACTGAAGGGATCAGGAGAACTATAAATGAGAAATCAAGCTTACTTGGTACTGAAAATTCCAGGTTTCTGTGGCACAGTACTCACAGAAGGAAATCTGGGTAAACACAAAGTATGGATGGATTTTGTGGACCAGATTAATTCCTGGAGGTATGTATCATTTCACCAGAGCTCTACTTAGAGACTCGTAGTGTGGAATGCATGCTATTTTTTTATTCCCTAGGAAAATGCTACTCATTTTCCAGTTTCACTCAGCAGATTTTCATTAGATGCAACCATGTGGATAAATCTAAGGTCAGATTATGTTATAGTTGTGCTGGGTCACTGGCTGTGAGAGCGAGCTTGAAGTATACCATTATAGAGAAGAAAATTCCCCTCTCCCTGGATGATGCATCACCTTTTCTCAGAGCTTGTATGAGAGATTGTAATCCAGCACTGTTGTGTTTTGATCTCCAGAAAACCTATCTTACATAGGTTTAAGGGGTTCTAAAGTTGTCCAGTATTTCTGATTCAGAGATTTGTATGCTTGGATCATTGAAGTGACATAGCAAGTCAGGGAGAAGGGAACATTTGGTGGCATAACGTGAACACCAGTTGAGTACTTACTTGTTTCTGACCTCACTGTTTGAGTAATCTAGTCACTTGAAACTTACGCCACTGAAACTTTCAAATACTGCACCATACTATTTTTAATACTATAAATGTACATGTATATTTAAGTGCCAGGTCTGTGGCAGCAAACTGAAACATGTAGATCATCTGATCTTTCCTGGCTTGTGTGGTGCCTGATGATTAATCACTACCAAAAAAAAAATGGAGGGAGTGAGTGTATGTCAGAAGCCTTATGTTGTCATCCCCGCTGATGACTATGCATGGAGATGTTTGAATTGCTTCACTAGAGATTATTCACATGCTTCCCATTACTTCACCGTGACTTTGCAGCACAGCGGTGTAGTCTGTGTGTGTAATAGATTGCCTTCCTCAGTAGGTGTACTGCCATGTGGAGCTGAACTTGCCCCCAGACCTAGTCTACACACTGGGTTTATGCAGGAGTTATTAGTTAATTTCGCTGATGTAGCTTTGTTAGTACAAAATCACAGCTGAAAAAATAGTTTCTAATATCATGGTTCATTTTTATTTCCATCTGGGAAAACGTAGACATTTTGGTGTACATTTGGTCATTTACAGAATGGTGTAACTATGTAGAATATGCTCATGCAGCTATACTGGTATGGATACACAGCTAACTTTCAAGTGTAGATATTGGATATCTAATAAAAATTTGTGGCAGGAAGAAGTGACTGATGTAGTTTCTGTAGTTTTGCAAATGGTCAGCTGTGTGATGGCATATATTTCATTTTTTTCTGTTTAACTTCTCATGAGGCTTTGTTAAATAAAAAATAATAGTCAACAGTTATGCCAGTTACATAAGCTCAGTTTTCATGTACAAAAAAGAAAGACCAGACATATATTGCTGTGCTTGGGAAGTCCAAGGGCAAAAAGACTCTTAATTTGTTAATAGCTCCATATGTCTGATGGGGAATGCCACCTTGCTGCCTGCATATATGTGTCCAGTGATGTCTTAATGTTGTGTGTTTGGTCACTTACATTTCAGGATAAATTTGCAGACAGCTGGTTCATACTGAACAAACAGCCTCTTCATGAAAGCCGCCATAGCTGGCATTAATTGATGCCCTCTTCAGCAGGTTCAACAGACACCAACAGCTGAATGGGCATAAAGAAAGGGGTTTGGTTTTTTTTTTTCCTTTCCCTGGAAAGATAATGCTTCTAGATGCTTAATTATGATTTAATTAAAAACTGTTTGGTCTGCTGACGGTAGGACGGAAGGAGAATGTGGGTCTCGGTAAAGAGAGAGGGTCTTTTGTTTGCAAACTAAATTTCTGAACCACAGTCAATGTGTGCACACTCAAATGTGGGGCACTGATGGTGCTGCCAGAGGTCTTATGGGAACAGGCATAGTTTTCAGGTTGATTGCCTCCTGCTTGGTTGTTTGTATTCAGGTTCCCAACCAGTAAAGGGCGTAGTTTTCAAACAGCCATATTTTGTCCTAAATAAGGATTTATATACTTATTTAAATTGTTTTTTTTATTTCCTTAATTCTAGTTTATTAACTGTTTAAACACTACTGACTACTTATGTCCAAGCAAAAAACAGTACAGAATATTAATTGCAAAATGTTTATTATTTGAATGGAAGGTGTGGTACTTTAGTTATATAGTATTGCCTCTTGCCTTTTTCAGAAGTTCAGCAATAAAAAGGAACAGGACCATTTTCCTATTACTTGCATTAATTCCTTTAATGAAAGGATGCAAACTTACCTCATATTGCCTAGTTGAAAATTAGGCATTTATTGCAAAGTTTTAGCAACTCGTATATAAAAGGAAAAGAGAGATAAACAACTGCACTTAATGCCTAAGTGCTGTAGAAGGAATGAAGCTCGTTTCCGTCAGATGCTCAGTAGGCAACTGTAATTCATCGTGAAGTGCTTTCTCAACTAAGGATGTGTATCCTTACTTCTGGTTCTCAAGAGGTTAAAATGGCAGTGCTCAGGACTTTCCGCTGTTACTGGGAGAGTGTGTCTGCTGGGGCTAATATCCTTGAATGCTTTTCCTTCGTCCCCCCTCCCTCCCTGGGCTGCAGCAAAAGGAAGTCTGGTTTTGTTGTTTTGGAAACTTCTTTCAGAGACTTTCTGCTGAATTAAGTTGCTTAAGGTGGTAGCTCATGCTGCTGTACTGTCTCACTATTATTCCAGCTGTTTTTAAAGATCATATACAAAAGTGTAAAGGAGTACATGGGAGGGGGAGGCTTGAAGACACCCCTTTACTATGAAGCACTCAATGTACCTCCTGTTTCAAAACTGTGTGAAACTTTTACTTCTTAAATGCTGATACCACCTTAAGTATTTAGGTGATTTTGGTGATTACAGGTGAACCCTGCTTATGCCCACTTAGGCTGTCATCCATGTGTTTCTTTTGAAGATGTGAAGTCTATGGTGCAAGAAGCATCACAGTTTGTTGCCTTGGTATTCGTGCACGTTATTATTCCAAATTTCCCCATGCTAAAAGCAGTGGTGGCAATTACCTGGCAGACAGATCTCCTACCCCATCGTGAGGAGTCTGGCAAGGTCTAGGGCAACTTGGCTGGAACTGTGGACGTATCTATTTGCTTCCCCCAAGACACTGGAAATACAGTGTGCCCAGTATTCTTAGGGCACCTCTTACAGGAGCCATGAAGGGCTTTTTCTACTATTCTGGCTGGCTTCTCTGCCAGTCCAGGTGGATGTGTCACCAACTAAGTGTCTCCAAACAGAACAGTGGCGTTTGAGAGCTGGGCCGGTGTTACACCTTTCCAGAATGTTTGTGTTAAAAACTGCATACAGACCTTTCAGGTCCAAGGCAAAGATTCTCCTCTGAGTAACATGGTTTGAAACCAACCATGGTTGAGTCATTAAAGATGAGGTCAGGATTATTAGAGAAGACAATAAAAAGGTTTTTTTAAAAATTATATTTCCTCATTTTTCATATGAGTGAGTTTACAGACTTTAATGAATGCATTTCTTTTAGGTTTTGGCCTTTTAAACTTTTTTACTTTTCTGTTCAGTCCTGGTTGTGTGATGTCATGAAAAAGTTGTATTGAAGTCCTGAATAATGAAAGGCTCATACAACATTTTTCAAAAATTTACTTCAATGTTCTTTTAATTTTTCTCTTTTAGCATTCTCCTGTAGACCACCTTCTGCCAGAAGGTTAAAGTTTTACATGTACAGGTGCATGCACACACCACAGACACCGCTTGCTTTTTGGATGTAATTATTTACAGATGAGCTATAGTCTTTTTCTTATCTTTGGTGTGAATTAACTTTCATTTCAGTTAAGTTTACCAGTTTCAGAAGAATCATGACTCTAGAAAAGGCAGAAGTCTCCCAGGAATATATGTCAACAAGGAGATAGGAATTATCAATGTATTTTAAGATCCAGTGCAAACTATAATTTGCACATAATCATACTCTTAAAAAAGGAAAATGAAAACACAGATGGCCTGTAGAAGTTTTCAGCAACCTTTTTAATGTCTTAGTTACCTTCTGGCAAGGGAAAGTAAGTTGTTTAGCAGTTAGTTTTCAAACAGAAAGTGAACATTTGTATGAAAAAGTATCTTTTAGCTTTAGCGTCTTGCCCAAGTAGAATTAAAAAAAAACCCACCAAACAAACCGAGACTTCTTTGTTCCTCATAGGTCTGACCTGGCAAAGTAGTTTCTGTTCAGTCAGGTATTGTCTTTCCTGTTCACTCCTTGAATCTTCAATAGCTTTAAAGACAACACATTTAATTATCATGTGCTCCCACATAGTTTTGAGAGGTTGAGATCTACCAAATTTAGCAATGGAGAAAAGAAGCAGTCCTGTCTGGACTCACTGCTCTTTTGAGTAAATATGAGTTGTTACTATTCAACGGTAGGAGAAAGCAGTCAGGTATAAATTTAGGAGTTAAACCAGAAGATAACTACTGAGTTTGAAAGTAAACCCATGTAAAATCTACTTCAGGCAGCTTCCTATTTCCTACCCTTGAATTTTAGGATATTATTAGATTAGTTGTACTTCTTAATGATTATTAGGAAAAAGGAGAGGGGGAGGACAAAAAAACAGCTCAAAACTGTCCTAAAAAATTGTGAGATAATGTAGGGAAAAGTATTTCTAGGAGCTTGTCTTTTAGTGGATTTTATCATGGGAGGAGTCTTTGGAGTGCAGTGCAGAGCAGACTGTTTCATGTGATAAAATGTACTGTGTAGACTTTTGTTTTAATAAGCCTCTGATTCTTTTTATGTGAAAGTAGCCTTGGCAGAATAAATTATTTTGACGGGTACAAACAAATTGGGGAGGTTGAAAGGAAGATGAAGCATGACTTCTGTAGCAAGAAGCAGAGCAGATAAAATTGTTTCTTCTTACCTTCCCCCGGCTGGAAATGGATTGGTAATTTCTGAGGTGTCTCCTAGACACCCACTGAGGCACCAGACTTTCTATGCTGGCCACATATATAACCACATGATAATTTTCAGACCATGGCAGATGTTAACCCTTTGAGACTTCACTGAGTCTTAACACTATGCACAGTCTCTTGGCCAAGAGAAGCACTCCATAAAGCTACTCTGTGCTGTCTGGAGAATGCTTTCAGTGCTGTGAGCTCTGTCTGACTTATCATCCTGGCCCACTAATTCCATGATATATAGTGAGTTATGAACAGTGGTGCTCAAGGCTGTGGTTGTTGGGAACAACCACCAGTAAGGAAAAAGCAAGGAACTTGAATGGGTGGTATGTCTAAGTGGAAAAGAGAATGAGAAAGTTGTAGAGAAGGTGGACAGGGTTTCACTGTGGTAGGTATCTGGTTAAACAGGTCTTCCGTCTGTAGTTGGGAGGCACTCCCATGTTTTATCTTAATTCTGAACTATGCTGGCCTCCGTTTCAACCAGAGTTACAGCAAGCTCAGAGTATTTGCTTGGCTCCCTTGCAGTGCTGAAATGGCCTGGGGAATTGGCTGTGATTAGTCCTCTAGTCTGGATGGATGTTGTTCAAAGAAAATATCGCTGGAACAGGATCTGTTTGTTTATTAGTTTTGTTCAGTGTTTTTTTGAAGGGCTGGACTGAGTGAAAATTGCCAATATATGGGCTGCTCTGTTCAGTGTGTGGGAAAGGCTCTTGCTCTATTCCTTAACTTCAGCTGGGGGTTGATGGGTGAGGAGGAGACCCCACCAGCGCCCTCTTCACCTGAATCTGACTTGGTGTTGTGAACAGCAGCAGCAGCCATGGGGCACCATCCTAGCTCCCAAACTGGGGACAGAGCCAGCAGCAAGTGCTGCCTGTGACAATGTCTATGCTACAGCCTGGAGAATGGCACTCCAGACTGAGATGGAGTGGAGGCTCTGGAGGGAGCAGCAGCAGTGGATGGCATCCGGCAGCCCTGACTTGCCTCTGGCTGCGCCCCACACACCCCAGCTTCTCCCAAGCTGTTTAACAACGAGCAAGGGGGCAGAGTGAGAAACATCCTGCCCCCAGCCTCACCCCCACAACGTAAGGAATGTCTGAATGCATCCTGTTATCCCAAGAGATGCACCAGGAGCTTGTAGTCTAGAGTCAAACTCTGGAGTGATCTCAGTTAATGTGATGGCCAGGAGCACAGTGAAACCCGTGTTTTGAACCTCCTGTCTGTGCTGCAGACTTGATACGCATGTGATCAGTAGAGTATTTCCTGTCTAATGCAAATGGTTTCTGCGGGGTTGTCTACTATGCAAGTCAAGGCACTACTTCATTTGGTTAACATCTCCAAAGTATTAATATTTTGATCTTCACAGGTGTGTGACACTTTTTAAAAAGATAGCACTTGTTAAATATTACAAAATCATCACTGTGGTTACTAATGATTCTTTTTTTCTCCAGTGAGGTGTTTCTGCTTTTTCTTGCATCTTCTGAATTACGTAGAATAAAGATATTCATACTTAGTGATGATTTAGGCCAGTCCCTTGCATTTTTATCTACTTCTCATACTAGCTTCCTGCTTACCTTTGTATTTTGAAAGAGTAATATTCATACGTTGAGGAATTTAGTTAAATATGGTAGCAAACGTGCTGGTCACTTAATAACATGGTTTATGTCTCTTCCCAGAACACAAATAAGATTAAGAAAGAAATTCAAGAAGCAGTGGGTTTTAAAATCAGCATGCTCTCCATAGGTTCCAAGACACGAAGGTGAAAAAAATGCGTTTTGCAGATAGTGAAGCAGAATTGCATAGTGTGCTGGTTTATGATCCTGAGCGTTTTTTTGTCTACTCTTCGCTGCCTGCCCACTTTGTGTGCATTATAGACGTTCTTGTATGCATCTGTTTTATGAATATTGTACAACTGTGGAGGTAGTAGCTTAACACTCTTTTATTTTACATAATTAAATATCTATATAACAAATTAAAACTGAATCAGTTGTTCTAGGAAGGAACAGAAATAAGTACACCTAAAATATTCTGTAGAAGAAATTCAGGTTTCTTGAAACTTCACTGATTTTCTCCTGTATGAGAAGAGAAATGATGAATCAAAATTACTTAAGAGTAGAAGTGAAAGCATTTACATGAGTTGAATACGTTGGGCACATACCTAACTAGCAGTACAGTTGAAAAGGCCTAATGAAGGATCTGTTTGTTTTGTAATGCACTGGAGGAGTGGAGAATGAGAGGCCTACAGTGTAAGAAGTCTGTCTTTGTGGCAGTTTTTTCCTTATGTCTGAACAGCAGCGATTTGGCAGACATTTTTGCAGTTGTGTGATTTTTAAAAATTTTTTTTACTTGGCAGGTGTTTTTTCAGTGGTGCTGTCTTGCATGCTTTTGAACCCTTCAGGCAGTCCATGCAGAGGGTGACCATGTGTCCACCTGGTTGTATTTTATGTTTTATTTTCCCTGTAGGTTTTTTTAGAAAGATGAAGAAGAAGACTCAGGTCTTGTCTTTTGTATGGTTGAGGAAATATGAAGTTCTGGTAGCATGGTGGTGGTAATGGCAGGGAAAAAGGTGTTGGACACGAATGTGTAAGTACCTAGAGAGTACCTGTAGCTTACTGTTCATGCATATCTGGCCAGTAGATAAAACTGAAATACTTACTGTAGTGTTGCAAAGATTCAGGACAAATTGTGCCAAACTAGGACTCCCAGCAGCTATGTACTTCATACTGTTGTGTTGTGTTCATTGTTTTCTCTGCACTCTCATTTCTTCAGATCGAAACTGGCCTCATTCAAGTTGATTAAGCCTTAAATACAGAACAATAAAACGTGAATCCTCACATTACAACAGTTAAAATTTAAATCTAAAAACTCCTCTCCCCCCTGCCCCGCCCCCAGCTCATTAAAAGCTGATGTGGAATAATTCCTCACAGAGTGGGATATAATATAATAAATAGAATGCTTGGATGTATGTTTAATGTTTTAAATATAGGATTATATACATATGTCTTCATATAAGTACATAATATGTATTTAATACACAAAAATATGAACGTGTATACATATATACTTACATACATATCTATATGCATGCACTGAATTTGGAAAGTGTATATGCAGACATATAGTCCAGTAAAAATATAACAGAAAATAATGCTAGCTGATACTAAATGGATAGGAGTGTGGAACACTGTAAACCATTAAAAGAACAAAAAGAAATTTGGGGGGTTATTGATTTCACCTCTGTTCAGATGGCTTTGCACATTGCTCTCAATAATCTATCTTGAGAGTTTACCTACTTCAGTCTCTCAAAATTGTCAACCTTTGCTTCCTTACTCTTCAGTGTCTCTTAGCTATAGGGTAGAACAGGGCAGCAACAAGTAACACTGAATAGAACCAGTGGAGTTGCCCGTGTAACCCTAATTCCACAATATTCAGAGAGAAACATTCTTGATTGATCAATTTGCTTTTAAAGAAATCTATGTGTGAAACTACCATTAACTGCAGGCCATGTGTTACTTTGCCTTTCTGGATCAGATGCTTGCTCAAATACAAGCTTGAAGGCTCCTTTTGACAAGGAACAGGCTGCAGTATTGGTGTGTCATCTCTTGATGGCAGTTGGGTTTATTTTGCATTTGAGTTTGTCCCACAGAACTTGCCTAGATTCTGGAGAGCTTGGAAGTACTCACCAAACTGCTTTTTAAAGTAAAGGCTTCTCTTTCTTTGAAAACATAAAAAAAAAACCAAACAAACAAAAAAAAACATTTAAAGTGAGGAATTTAGCTTGTTTTGAGTTTTTTTATTTATTAAGTCAGTGCTGTGTGCAGTGTCGACTCTTCAGTATTGCTGTTCATGAAGAAAATAAATAACTATGAAGTCATAGGTTAGCTAACTTCCTAACAAGTTAAATATAGCTGAAATATAATTTGAATTGAACTTCCTTGTATAAACAAAGTGGCCACATCTCAAGTCTTGCTAGGCACAGCATGTTCCTTCTCAGGTAGTTTTCAGCTATGCAGTTTTAACACCAGAGAAATTACAACCACCTTTTCTGTCCCTAGAGGCTTATAGGAGTGTTGGTCTTGCATGAGACTTTCTTGTGTCTACGTAGTCAGGCTTTGCATTCTGGATATGGCAGTAGCTTAATTTTTTTCTCTACTTGTATTAGCAAATAAAAAATTTTTGTTTGCAGCCTCTTTTAAGACAGGAGGAGTCAGCTTTTAATGTTTACCTTCAGCTAAACCACTGTTACACTGATGCCAAAATGAGAAGCTGTGTTGCCGATTAGCGCTGTGCTCAGCGTAGAATCATAGAATAATTTAGATTGGAAAAGACTTTAAAGATCATCTAGTGCAACCATAATCCTACTCTATCTAAACCACGTCCCTAAGCATCGCATATACACTTCTTTTGAATACATCCAGGGATGGTGATTCAACCACTTGCCTGGGCAGGCTGTTCCAGTGACCAAAAACCCGTTCAGTGAAAAAAATTTCTGTAATATCCAACCTAAACCTCCCCGGTGCAACTTGAGGCTGTTTCCTCTTGTCCTAACACTTGTTACTTGGGAGAACAGACCAGCACCCACCTCTCTACAACTTATATTCAGGTGGTTGTAGAGAGTGATAAGATCTCCCGTCTGCCTCCTCTTCTTCAGATTAAACAACCCCACTTCTCTCAGCCGCTCCTCATAAGACATGTGCTCTAGCCCATTCACCAGCTTTGTTGTCCTTCTCTGGACTCACTCCAGCACCTCAATGTCTTTCTTTTAGTGAGGTGCTCGAGACTGAACACAAGTGTTTGAGGTGCAGCCTCACCAGTGCTGAGTATAGGGGGATGATCACTTCACAACTCCTGCTGGCCACACCATTTCCTATACAAGCCAGGATGCTGTTGGCCTTCTTGGCCACCTTGGCACACTGCTGGCTCATATTCAGCTGGCTGTAGACCAACACCTCCATGTCCTTTTCCAGCAGGCAGCTTTCCAGCCGCACTTCCCCAGGCCTGTAGCATTGCCAGNCAGCCGCTCTTCCCCAAGCCTGTAGCACTTTTTTGGATTGTTGTGGCCCAAGTGCAGGCCTCACACTTAGCCTTGTTGAAACTCATACAATTGACCTTGGCCCATTGACCCAGCCTACCTAGGTCCCTTTGTAGACCCCCACCCAGCATGGTGTCATCTGCAAAGTTACTGAGGATGTGCTCTGTCTCCTCATCAAGATTGTTGATAAAGATATTAAACAGAAGTGTCCCCAATACTGATCCCTGGGGAACATAACTTGTGATCGGCTGCCAGCTGGATTTAACTCCATTTGCTACCACTCTTTGGGCCTGGCTGTCCAGCCAGTATTTTACCCAGTGGAGCGTATACCAATCCAATCCATAAGCAGCCAGTTTGTCCAGGAGAATGCTGTGGGAAACGGTGCCAAAGGCTTTAGTGAGGTCTAGGTAGACAACATCCATAGCCTTTCCCACCCACTAGGCGGGTCATCTCATCATAAAAGGAGATCAGGTTCATCAAGCAGGACCTAGCTTTCATGAACCTATGCTGGCAGGGCCTGATCCACTAGATGTCCCCTATGTGCTGCATGAAGCTGCTCAGGATGATCTGCCCCATGACACCTGCCCTGGCACCGAGGCCAGACTGATAGGTATGTAATTTCCCAGATCCTCCTATGGCCCTTCTTTGAGGCTGTGAAAGGTGGTGAACTGTCATAATAGCTTACAGTCCAAATCCATCTTCATTACAAGTGAAAATATTAATAATTGAGGCTGTTGAAATGAAATCATTGTCAGTGATTAAAGCGGATGCCAAATTTTGAATCAAAAGTATGGCAAGTGGTAATTTCTGTCTATACAGCCTCCTTTCCTTGCTTTTTTGCCAAAAAAAAAAAACAATTTGCTTTTTTTTGCAAAAGTAATTTGCTTACGTATTACCCTTTTTCTGAGGCAGAAACTTCCATTTCAGTGGATGCCTCTCACAGTTTTTGCTGCTTCTTGATTACTGTGTCATGAAACCTGCATATATTATTTGAGTTCTGGATGAAGTACTGCCTGTCCTAGAAGAACTGAATTTTTGCTTCAATTTTTTGTTCTATTTAGTGTTTCCAAGGGCTTGTAGAGCGTACCTCTATTTTAATGGCACACTAGTACTTCTGTCTTTTGCTCTGTGGGTTTCAGTCTAGCAATTACTGTCATCTCTGCGCAAACTACTTGTGCCTGATACAGGAAGAATTGTGACTATTTAAAAAGCTAGGTAATCAAGTAACTAGCGTGCATTTGCAAAAGTTGAGCACAGAGCACGTTTTATGTAGTATCCTCTGTTTTATCATGAGTACTTCTCATGGGAAATCTATGATCATCTATAGCAGCTGGAGGAGGAGTGACTTGGAGGCTGCATTGGTCCTGATACTGGAGCTGGGCTGAAGGAAAAATTCCCCAGCAGTGAGACATGGTGAGAAGTCAGAGTAGGGAGGAGAGATGTGAGTGGGCAGAAGCATCAGTGGCAGAAAGCAGGAGGTAAGGCAAAAGCTGTCTATGGGGGATTTGGAAACGAAATAAGAAATTATTATTTAAATCACAAGATAAGGAATAGTGCCAGTAGTCCAGGTCACTGCTGATACAGTGCAATGCTAACTGCTTCCAGATAGGTAGTCATCTAGGACTGCTGTTTTAAGTTGTAGGCAGCAGACTGAAGTCCAGGAAGGATCTTCCTGGGACAGAAAAGAAGACAAAAGGCAGAAAATGTAAAGTTTATGTTCAGTTCCAATTTCATATGCACCCCAAAGTGTAATTATTGTTGAACATAACTGATCTTTTTTTGTTTTCGTTTGTTCTCCCTTACTCTCTTGTTCACCTTAAGTTTTTCTTTGTCTTTTTTTTTTTAATGCTCTAAACCCTGTGTCATACTTGACAACAGCCCTGCCAGACCTTCTAGTCTCTGTGGCCTGCAACCTGATCACAACATGAAATCCAAGGCGTAGAGAATTGCATTTTGAGGGTGTAGCACTGTGGTTTACCAAGGTTTATGTTTCCCTAAGTTACAATCCCTATAGACTTTTCCTGCGCTGCTCTAACTCTCCTGCAGACAAAGAGGCTTTTTTTCAGGGCTGCCTCTGAACAGCTGGTTTATCTTGTCAGATTTGAATGGAAGAAGAGTAGTTTTCTGAAGGCAATAGAAGGGGAAAGTTACTTGATGTGTTCAGAGATCTGGGAAAAATTATTTTGTCTGCAGAATGTCTTTAACTTCTGAGATTCTGTTCTATACAGAGGATTGCTGTTTCAAGGCGAAATACAGTTCAGTAAGTAACGCTTTGGTCCTTCATTAGTGCAACCCTGCTTCCAATCTGTGCTGTTCTAGCAGCTTAGATCATCTTTCAGGGTTCCCTGAAGATTATTTGTTTTCACCCACAAAGAGCTTCTTCTCTAATAACAGTATTCTGAGGAAGGAGTTATGTTTCACAGATTATACAGGATGGATAACATTGTTTCAAAATCTTTGTGAAACTGAACTGAAAAAACAAAGCTACAGCAAGAGCTCTAGGATGGATTTGTCCTTTCATGCAGTGATTTGCATCTTACCTTATTGGTAAAACAAATAGAGGATAGTTCATATTTTTTATTTCTCCATTGAGCATTTAATTTGAATGTGATAAAAGATAAATTCTCCTGCAGCCATGGCTGAGGAAATAGCAAAGTGGGTTTTGTTTGTTTGTTTGTTTTTTTACAATGACAGTTGCAGGAAAGTTTTCTCATTACATAAGATTTTGATATTGGAGCTAATGTTATTATACTTCCCAGAAATAATTCTTAAGAATAATGCACCCCAAAATCAAGATAACTTGATTAGATGTCTTAATGATTTATGCAAGATGTTGCATTAACTTTATCTGAAGAACGTGAAGTTTGAATTTTAATGTAAAAGTGAATGCCACGCAGTCATTTATTTACATAAGACATTCTGGCAAAAATGACAAAATTCTCAATTTCTACAGATAAGGGCAAATGATACTGATAAACCAATATCTGGAATCATCTTTGAAGCAAAATCAGTAAAGGGTACATAGAGTTTGTTGAACCTAGAGTCATTTTGCTGAGAACATGTGCAGGGATTAGAAGTTAAAATGTATTCCCTCCTTGTGACAGGACACGTGGTGATTGTTTAGATCAAAAACTTTAGCCATGCAGAGCCGCTTTAAAGTCATATAATTGAGTCTTTTAACCCCAGCCTGCACCCCAAGAGCTGTAGTGATACTATCACATCACAGTGAATAGGTGGAGTCTGTGTGTCTCCTTTAATGGATGTCTCATGAATACCAATAGTTTCTACTGGGTTCATTTTTAGATTGGAGAATTGCAGAGGAACAGTTATTCAAACCTTTAAAAACAAGTGTAGTGGACAAAACTAGGCTTTTCATAGAATGATACAAGAAAAGTTACCAAAAATACAGTGACATCGCATAAAACCAAAACAAAGAATTTGGACCATTCTTATTTAGAGATGGAGGGAAACAGTATGACCTTGAAACTGTTGACTAATGAAATATGGAATATTTGCTCAAGTTTCATTATTTAAAAAGTAGATTAAGTGCTGAGTATGTTAAAAATACTTGTAGAAAGCTGAGCTTAATCTAGACAGATTCCTAGAAATACGTCTTTAATTTCACATATAAAAAGTTCTCCCTCTTTGTCCAGCTTAGAAATTGCAGTGTGTGTCTTAAGTAAGTTTTTACTTTTCCAGTACTATAAGTGCAAATCTTGCAATCATTTCATGTTTTCTTTTCTTATGTAGCTCTGCAATAATGACAAGTAATACTTATGAGTTAACTCATTGTTTAACTGCTGATAATAGTTAAAGGATATGGCACTTCATTGTGCAAATGAACTTCATATTAACCCATTAAACAGTTAGGAGTGGCACTCTTGCTGCTTCACAAAACATTTTTCAAGGGAAGGCTGTTCTTAATGTTTGACTTTTTTTGCCTATTGCAGATATCTTCTATACTGCTTTCGTACTCAACCTTTCCTCTGCCTTTGTTTTTTCTTTTTTTTTAAATTTTCCTTGTTTCTGGTATTACTTTGGATTACTTCTGGATCTGTTTTACTTAGCTAGTTATGCTATTAAACTCCATCCTTTCTTTTGCATTTTATTCAATTTATGCCATATTGAGACTAATCAGTCTTGCTTTCTGGCTGTTCTATAGAGACCATAGTGTTAGAAAATTCGTCTTTAAAGACATCTACAAACACAATCTGAATCTGCTTCTGTTGGAACCTACTGTGTTAAAGAAATAGTTTTATATATTAATTTTTCCATTTTCAGTGGTTTTGAGTATTTCGAAATATTTATAGAAAAAGCTTTTGATTGCAGTGCTGAAAACAGTAGCGTATACACTTAAGTTTATACATGTTTGTGGTCTCTTTGACTTCAGGATACTATTTTCCTTATGCATGAATGTTTGTGGTGTTGGGGATTTATGTTTGTGAGAATATTCATGATAGTAGAAAGGGAAAAAGAAAAACACTTCTGCCAACAAATATTTTAAAACTGTATGATGTACTTAAGAAAAATATCTCCTTTCCGAAGTTTAATAGATGCGTTAATTTACTATTTATCTCACCTAATGATCTTGTGATATGGGAAATTAGTGGCTTAAAGAGGAAAAATGTATGGGTAAAAAAATGCATTAATCTTCTTAGGCGTCATCTGTTGCATTGACAAAAGGCACAGATGTGAAATTTATCTCAGTAATTAGATTTATAATTATTGTATCATTCTCAGATTGATAAATCATTGCTCTTTGTAGCATGTGATTTGGAGCTACAGCTCATGCAACAGAATCACTGTTATTGTGGTTCTAACCTTGAAACTGTTTTTCACATCACGCTTGTATGTTTTTGCATATTATTAAAAGTATATAGCAGAGAAACTGCAGTCAGGGAAGAACATTTTGTAAATGAGTCTGCAGGGGAATGCTAGTCTTTGCACAGAAAAGCAAACATGCAAGCCTGAAAAGAATCCATGGTGGATTTTCTTTGGAAACTGCTGTCTTTGCTCTTATCCAGTATGATTGTAGACTTCCTGGACATGCCTACAGAAACAATAGCTCTGATTTTTAATAGGAGACTAGGAAGTGACGGAACAGAGTAGCAGAATCTCAAGATGTCCAAATGCAGTACATGCTGTATTTCTGATGCTAATGTCTTCTTTCGTCTCTTTTTGCCCACAGTTGTAGAACAAGCAACAGGAAGAGTTTGATGGGCAATGGCCAGTCTCCAGCTCTCCCTCGGCCTCATTCACCGCTCTCAGCTCATACAGGTGATTGTATATCTCTGCTATTACTGCTATTATTAAATTATGAAAATGTCTGTATGAGAAAGGAAAACAGATAAATTCTCTATCCCACTACTCTTTTTCCTATTGTTTGTAATAGCAAAAAGTTGCATATCATTCCATCCAAATTTCTGTTATGTTTAGATCCATAAATCTTATGTTATGATGATAAGCAGTCTAGAAGTACCCAGCAGGGATCATGTAGCTATTTTTTATTTCTCCACCTTGCATCTTAACATTCTGATATATTTTTTTCTTTCCACCCCACCCCTGCTTCCCTTTTACTGAGCCTAGTTCAGTGTGAAAAGGATATAAAATAGGTTGCATATGTGGTAAAGGTAGTGGAGTAGGTATTATATTCTGTTCCTAGTGCTTTTGCTCCAGAAGATTTGTGGTGTTAGGTACATTGGTGGAAATGTCTGTGCTTCACTTGACATGGTAATAAACTGATGATCATTTTGGTTTGCTTGTAAAGCATCTGAAGCACTCAAAGATTGAATGAAAATCCATAAATAAATATTTTATTGATAATGTTTGCCTTAATTTTAAAACGAAACATTTTTAGTGTATCAAAACACATTGCCTAAAAGTTTTATTGTCTCTTTATGGTTTTTTGGCATTGGCTATAACTACACACCAAAATGGAAGCCCCACATCAATGCTTGTGTAGGCAATGACACTGAATACTTTGGAGGACTGCTGTCAGATGGATGCTACAAGAAAAGGTGTAGAGTTTCAGTTTTTTCCACTTTTCTTGTAGAAGCAACATTATTAGAGAAAATATGGTGGCAGTTTTCACTCTGAGCAGCAGGCTATCACAATGAGGAATCCAGACAAAGTGAAGATTTGTGAAGACTTCTAGGCAGTAGAGCATTTAAAATAAACATGGTGGACACTATTTTCAAACTGAAAAATGAGATGTTGGAATGTTTGAGATCCTTCTCTGGGTCCCCCAAATGCAGAAATCACCACTTGGAACAGGTGATCTACAGGTGATCTGTGGTCACCATTAGGCAGAAGGTTTAGTTGTGCTGTACTGACTTGAAAGCAATAACAGTTCTTGCTGTGATAAGTAGCATGTCTGCTGCTGTGGATGGAAACTGATGGCATAGACCAGCAGCGTCTGGCTTCAGAAGTGTGGAGTGATGAGCACACTTCACCTGGGACCTGAATATGGGTTGTGTGTTCGATAAATGCTAAAGTGTTCCTGTCTGGCAGTGGGCTCATGCTTTCAGCAAGTTGCTTCATCTTTTTGAATCAATTTCTCGAAGTATGAAAGGGGACTAATATTGCTGAAGTCACAGCTCTTGACAAGTAGCTCTGAAGATGGGAAAGTGATACTATTAAGGATTATGGCAGGTTGAGTGTAAGATGTTCTTTTCCTTAAACTCAGCAGTATGTGCTATATCTTCAAAAACTTATTGTGGAAGTTTGGCAACTTCTCCAGTTGCACAGGATACATACAGGAGGTTCTCTTAATGCTGAAATATTCTCCCAAGGTACATGTGGTGAATGCTTCAACAGCACTAGAAAATAAATATATGTGATGAAAATTTGCATGTGTATGGGTGGCTCTGTTATTAGTGTGCCTTTATGTATAGTTAATTACAGTAAATATTCACACAACCATTAGCTCCTAGGTCAGCTGGCTAGCGTGCCTAAGCTAGTCCCCTGAAGGGGCAATTTGAAGTTAAACCATGCTCAGAGTCACCCTTGACAGGTTTTCTGCTTTGTCTAGTGATCAGTTAGACACTGCCTGGAATTGACTTGGTGTTTCTTTTTTTTTTTTCAATTTGTACTGAGAGTCATTATGAATGTCAACCTAATTCACACGAATAAAAGAAGATTCAAATTTCATGGTTAAATGCACAGCAATGCCACATAGTTATGAATTTTCATCACATATACAGTAGGAGTTCAGTCTCAAGTGTTTATAATGTACATAAATTCTTGGTAACCCCAGTCTTAAGAAACATGGTGGATTTTTAGTGCTGCTGTGTTGTCAGGGCCAGCAGGTCTTAACTACACTGACTTCTGCATACTCAACTCTCCTCCCTGCTCTCTGTGCTGGCCTGTACTGGAGGCTTGGTTTCTTGCAAAGTGCAGCAGGGAGTTGTTACAGGAGACAGAGTGTGCTGTGTGGCCTGTTGGGTTTATTCCTCCTGGCAGTCCTTGGGTAGGGGGATTACTCCTAGTCAGAGAGGCCTCCTTTACTTCACTTGAGACAACCCAATGTACGTCCACTCCAGCTGGACTTTTTGGCTACATCTGGAAAGTAGGTGGGAATAGTGAGATTCTACTAGAAAGGTTCTCTAAATTGGAAGTGTTTATTTTGCAGCCTGCATCAGAACTTCTGCCAGGACCATGTAATATAATCTCCTAGTCTCAGAGGGACCAGAGATGACCCTCTTCAGCACCTTCACATCTTTCTTATTAGTGTTTGCTGTTGGAGAAGAAAATAGTAGAAGCATAAGAGGGAGAGGGAAGCAAAATAACTTCCAGTCCAAGAGGAGGATGGAGCAAACTAAATGTGCAGCCAAGTATCAGTGCTTGCATTCACTTAAAACAGGTTTATTCATTAGACTGTCCTTGTCTGAAGCATGGTAATAACATGCATTTTTGGCAAATTTGTCCTAGTAAGATTGTGTAGAATATGAAGGACATTGGAGAGATCCTACTCTGGAAAAGTTTTTTCTTGCATGCTGTCAGAGTTCAGTTTTGCCTAAGGAATCTGCCCAAGTGAGTGCAGGTGCAACAGATTAGGCTGCTTGGATGCTAACAGTTGATCTAACTTCAAGCAGTGTTGCACAATTTTTTGCCACTGGGCTGTTGAAGGAAGACTAGTTCTTGGATCTGCCTTTCAGGGGGCTGAGTGTAACTGTTGATAGAGCTGAGAACTTGAGCTATTGAGGATTCTCTCAAACTCACCTGTCCTTAGAAACATTTAGTTCCTTCACATCACACCTTTTTGATAGGTGATTCTTTTCTCACTCAATTTCGTGCAGCAATCCTGACTGTAAAAGAAAGACAGGCGTTGCAGCAAACTCCTGCTATCAGCTTTCCTAGCTTCTTCAGTCCTGTTTCATCTTCATACATGCAATGAGAGCAGTGCTCTTTCCACTTTTCTTTGTTTGTATTGTGTTTGTCTTCATTACCTTGCTTTCCCCTCTAGAAACAGCCTAAAATGTTTCTGTGAGTCTTCAAAAACATCAGAAGCTCTGGTGAAGACATGTGGACTCCACTTTACTGTGCATTAGTCCCCTCTCTTGGCTTCCGTGTTTCTTGAGGACCTTAGGGAACCTGTTCAAAACACAGAATTTTCTTCTGGAGCAAATAGAGGTAGTGCTTTACAGGTCTTTCATAGTACTTCAGTAGGAAGATGAGCTGGTTTGAGCATAAAGAGTCAAAACACGTTAATCTGCCAGCTAGCTGGGTCTTAGCTTGAGTAGAACTGTCTTGTGCTTCTCTTTCAACTGTGATTGGAAACTCTAGTTTGCGACTTATTTTAATATTCCTGGATGTAGTTATCTGTACTTAACAGCATTTTAGGCCAGGAATTATGATACTTAATTATTTCTGTCTGCACGCTGCAAGATTGTTTTACTATCTTTTCATGTCTTGGAAGTTAGCTAAACTTGGGCTTGATATGTCGGGCTGGCATCACATTGCCCTGCCATGGCCTATCTTCTGACATAGTTTTAAGAGCAATCACATCTGCTTTGAGGTGAGAGACTGGAAGGGACTCTCTTAGGCTATTTTCAGGGTCTGGACTTATTCTGCAATCACTTTGTTTTGGAAAGGGAGTGCCCGGAGGTTCCTTGTTGGGCACCTTCCCAGTTCAATGAAACAGGAAAGTGAAGGACATAACGTGCTGTGGTTTGAGACATTCAGATGGAAAGATGGATAGATTATGCATGACCCTGATTGCTCATGTCTTCTTAAAACCATTTTGGCTTCTGGTTTCGTACTATCAATGTTTTTCTTCCAGATCTGTTTCTCTTAGTGTACTGTATCCCACTACTGTACTCTGTACTTTCAGGGTACTCCAGCCATCTCTGGGGAGAGCCTGCTGTTGCTCTTACTGAAAATAGTTCCATTAGATGCTCATATTTGAGTGGACTAGGTTATTGAGTGCAGGTTTGTAGCACCTTAGTTGTTACTGCAACTCCTTATCTCTTTATTATAGTCCATTCAAGCTGAATAGAATCAAGATTGTCAGACTTTTCAGAATCCAACCAGAATCAATTTCTGTTCATCTTGAAAATCTTCTCTGTTATCGTGAGCCCTTTTTGTATGTCTTAATAAGATTGTTGGCATTGCTTGGGAATTCAATGCCTTAGAGGTACCTGAAGCCAATATTTTCATCCCTTGTGAGGACACCCTTGGATATACAATAAGCTTGTTCCCTTCTACATTAATTCATTATTTGTTAAGCGAACAGGCAAAATACTACTTAATTACCTTTGCTTGCATCTTATACCTGAGATGAGGTTTTTTTGGGCCACTAGTTTGAGCTACCTGTTTTTTTTCCTCAAGAGCTCACATTTCTGAGGGCAAAAAAGTGCTATGTGCCCTCTGTGTCAACTGAAGCAAGATGCATTAAGGCACGTTATGAATCTCAAGGTGGAGCTCTCTTAGAGTGCACTGCATTAGCACTCACACCAGTATCTGTGGTTTTGTTCAAGAATGTTTTCATCTTTGATATCAGCAGAGTGATCATTCAGAGGTCTGGCTACACCTTCAGAAACAATGTGCCATTACTTCAGAACTTCTGAAGAGCTCAGGTTGCTACTAGGTAATCATAATCTGTCTTGGAGTTAGTTAAAACAGACTGGATGTGAGCGGTATTCCTTATTTCAGAAAAAAAACTTCTTGAACATAATCATAATTCTCTGAGATGCATTTTATACCCATGTTCTTCCTTGTAGTCCTATTTTTCTCCTAGATGCAGCCTGAACTGAGTGCACCAGCTATTCTCTAGATCAGGTAGACATTCTTTGAGGAGTACCAGTGGCCTAAGTTTAGGATGGTGATGATTACCCCTTAAAAGCAAGTCATACAGAGATCTCAGGCAAATTTCCCTCTCGCTCCCCAGTTTTCATTGTTTGCTCTGGAGACGATAAAAGATTGTTCCTACACAGGAGTCGGTTGTTAATCTTTACAGATGCAAGCTGAACTGGAAAAACACTGAATACTCTTGTAAAGGTTTGTTGGGTTTGATGGTCTTACCATCTCAGTCATTCTCAGATTTATGTGGTAGGGTGGGAGGGAGAGACAAGTGAGACAGCACCACACTGATAAATTAAGTGTATTGTGAAGGGTGCAAATAGTGCACAAGTAGCACCTGTCAAAGATGGAGTAGGTTCATTTGCAAGCAGCAGTGACCATGAAGGCTCATGGGCTATGGTAGGGAGTTATTAGAACAGTAAGTGGTCCAAGGCTTGGGAGCACACAGAGTGTGCCACTAAGGTCTAAGACTGCATGTTAAAAAGGGGAATAGAAAAAACACAGTGTATACATAGATATATAATATCTCTGTTACTTACATTAATTACTAGTGCAATACATGTAATGCATTTTTCTTCTGTGCGGGACCTGTAGCTACCTGCGGAGGTAATCTGTGTTGCTGGGAAGTCAGATTTAGTTTGCAGCTGAAGTCTTCCACTATACTGTATGCATACATGTAAAGATCATAAAAGATTTCAAGAGTAATATGAGCTTATACTATGTAAAGTCTTTTCTTATGAAAATAGAAAACAAATCTATACAGGGTCATTTCTTTGGGTTCAAACCTTCATCATTATTAGTAACTTAGGTTAGTTGTTTGGACATCCTTTGCCTTGAGTATCTGGGCTGGAAGCCATTAAACCTGCTGCAAGATCATTTTAGTTTTTGCATGAACTGTGGGTGCATTCAGAATTGTGGGAAGCGAAGGATTGCAGCATCAGCTTGGACAACATCTGGTGTCATGGTCATTAATGGGCTTTTCCAGCTGACTGCCTGCTGCTGCATCATCTGCAACACCCAGCCTGCAAAGTGAATGATTATAATCTCAGCAAGTCAGGGCATTCGGGTGACCCCACCTCAGTAGTCACAGGAGCTTGTTCCTGTGGGTGATACTAACACTTAATGATTAATAGTCATATGTGGTGCTGTTTAATTCTGTCTACTGTAGGAAAAAGATTTAACTGTTAGGAGCAATCTTGGTTGTCTGTATTTTGATACATGTTTCGCATAGTTCCACTAAGATGACAGGTAGTAGCACAAGAATTGCAAGATAGTAGGAAAATGTTTAAAGGGGAGAAAGTAGAGGTTGTGCTAAAATGAAAATAGGAAATAGGAGCAAAGGTTATCAGTAAAGTCCTCAGGTTTTGGTTTTTGTGGCCAAACCTTTTTAATCTTTTAGTTTATGAATGGTATTACATGATGCAATTGCCTAAAGCAAAATTTAAGGCCAAGGAGGTCCTAGCTCCACTTGTAATCCTATTTCTAGGATATTTTTAGTCTGCCTAGACTTTTAACAGCATTTGTGTGTTTGCATCAAATTTAGAGTTAATTTTCCAGGATTTTTAACTTTAATCCTTTTTTTTTCTCTGAGGTAGGCAATAATGAGTACTGACTTACAACAGCGTATTTGCAGCAAAGACAAGTATCTCTCATATGCAGCTTCTCTGCTGTTCTGCTTTAGCTACAGTCTGTGTTGACTGGGTTTCGTGGAAAGGAAGACTAGATTTGTGTGTTTTTGTGGTGAAATATGGGAATGCTGAAAGCTAAAGATTAAAGCAGCATTGTGAATACCAATTTTTAGAAGAAAAATTTTATACAGGAAGAGGAAGAGAATACAGGATTTCAATTGTTCTGACTTATGTGTAGAACAAAAGAAGTAGTTTTGCTAAAATTTTTTATTTAGTCTTGCTTTTGGGTAAAGTAAAACTGTAATAGCAGTTTCAGAGCATCTTCTACTAGTTTAGGCACAGGAGAGGAAAGCATAAGCGGTAAGTTACATGCAGATATGACTGACTTTTAAATAAAATCTCATGAAAGCACAGCACTGCCAGTATTTTAAGTAATGGTCAGGACATGCAAAGCATTCTGGCAAATGGATTTAAGGAACGTGCAAACCTTCCTTGCAGTTACCGGGGAAAGTTGTTTGCTGGTGCAAAGCATAATGAAGCCACGTTTTGAAATAGCCTGAGCTCCTCACCTCTGAGAGGACCTCAGTGGGAAGCACCTGCAGAAGTATTCAGAATGATTCTGCTGGCCAGCTGTGTGTTCTGCTGACTGGTACCATTTGTTATAATGTGAAAGTCAGACCTGTAACTGTTGGTGGATGGTTTCTTGTCTATTGCTTGAGTTCACCACCAAGTAAACTGACACAGAGGAACACATGACCTATTGTTACATGTATTACTGTGATGCCAATGCACTGTGATTTCATTTTAAAAGATCATCAAATAATGACATCAAGACTTCTAGCTCAATTGGTCTTTTATCCATCAGGAATTTAGGATAATAATTATCATTAATCTGTTACTCCCTCAGTACTAACAGAAAGTCATTGCAGCTGAAACTTTATTTTCGAAGTACATAGCAATGAAAAATACATTAATAATATACAGTGACATACACCTTTTTAAAAGACTTAAAACATATACTTACAAAACAATCACAATTTAATTAGTCTCAATACAGTTTTCTTAACAATAGCTGCTTGCAAAATGAGCTACCCTGTATGTTGTCAAGAGGTAGCGTATTGTTTTGGCGTGTTGATTGCCTATTAACTAGGTCTCCCAGAGGATGCTGGAGTTAATTACCTACCTAAGGCCTGAGCAACAGACAGGGTTACTTTATCAGATCAGAAACATTGACAGTAATCTCAGCAGCATAGAGGTACTCTAGGACTAAAACACACAACAGCCAGCAGATCCCAAAGTACAGCAGGATTTGACTAATAAGCCAGCACTGCACATATGGACAGAGAATTAACTGGCACTGTTTTTTACTTGAAAGTCTCTCAGGTATTGACTTGCAGATGGATTGATGAATGCCATGATGGATGAAGGTCACGTGTGGGGCTCTGCTTCTAACCTATTTTGCTTTTCTGGAACACCACACCTTAAACCCATAATAACACTAGCTGTTTCTCTGGTCATTTGTGGTTTGGGTTTTTATTCTCTGTTTCCAGGCTTGTCTGAGTTCTTAGACTTTCAGACAAACCCCTGCAGGATTTACTGTCCGGGTATTATGTATACAGCTTTACCAGTTTTGTTATTTTTGAAGCTCCTTTGCTATTGGAAATAGTGCTTACAAATTGGTTTTCCTAATAACAAGATCTTTTCTTCTTCCTAACACTTTGACTACTTCAGATTTTGTCCTTAAGGAAGTGATCTTTGTTGATTCTAGCAAGGTAGTTCACAGCATTGTATCTCCTCAAATCCACTGCCTATAATACCAATAAAATTACTGCATTCTTCCATCATGTTTTTTGCTTTTATGTGAACTTTACACATACGGTCTGACTGAAGGACAATAAGACATGTCCTTGATGTGTGTTAAATACGTGTATATGTCTATATATAACTTCACGATAGCTATCAGAGGAAAGGATTGGGTTTACAAACCCCTATATACTGGTTTGTCAAATTATTTCCTGTCAAAAGTTGTTGATGACTTGCTGCATTAAGCCTAATTCTATGTTTTTCTGCCAGACTTCATGGTAGCTTTTTTAATCTGTTTTTCCTCTTACCTAATTCCACAATACATTCCAAATTACAGCTAATTTTTTCTAGTGCAGTAGCTAAAGTTTGTGACCGTGTTTTATCTGCACAGTGTTACAATGGGATTTTTTGGCTTATCTTTATTAAATAAGCTGTGGTAGCAGCAAAAGAAATCCACTTAGCCATTAAATTAAACAGACTGTTGCTCTCAGTAATTGGGTGATTGCAGCTCATGCAGGACAAGAATAATCGTGTTGGTCCCCAAATAAAGATTGAAGTCTGTGCCACATGTGGCTTCAGATTCCCTCTGCTTCTCTGCCCTGCTTCAGGAAATGAAAATTTGTGCCACCTTAAATTTATTGAGGCACTCAGAAGTGTTTGAAGGGTAACAAAGAAGCTGGAGTCTTGAGAAGGAGGAGGGAATGTTAGAAGGATGTAATTCTGCCATGATAGGTAAATGGGCAAAAAAGTTTGGAGGCATTGGCCACTGAGAGTAGAATCCTTGGGGTCTTGAGAGCGGGATCTCCTGGGGCAATGGGAAAAGCAGCTGCAAAGATGTGATTTAAGCACAGCTCAAAAAGCGTCTTGCATGTGCTTCAACCTGAATAAATGTGTTTGAGGGGGTGTTCTCTATCTTCGCTACCTAATGGCTCCATATTTACACTTTATCTTCTAGAATTAATGGGATTGGTTAAGGACATTGCTGTGATAAATGCAATGTTAATTCAAAAATTTCAGTAGAAATTAAGGCCACTTGAAGTCTTTTGAAGGACTCACTATTATTCTGGAATTTTCACATGCAGGTAGTAGTTTTCTCCTCAAAAATTAGAAGTTGATTCTAACTGGGCACAAAGGAACTTTTTCATATCTGTTGTTTAATGCTGCCATCTCATTTATGACCAAAAATAAAATGCTACAACAAATACATTATTTGTCTTTAACCTATAGTTGTTGCAGTCCGTTACCTATTTAAGGAAAGAATGACTTCTAGACATATGCTACTGCTACTTTAAGTCTAATCCTTTTAGCTTTTGGTGTACTTTTTGGTTTTGTGGTTTTGGGGGGTTTGGTTTTTTTCAGGGGTCATTTTTATTTCTTCTTCAGATACTGTCTCCTCTAGTTGTAGGTACTGAGGGGGGAGAGGTGGTTAGAGCACAGCGCTCAGCAGGTGCTTTTTTTTCTGCATTCGTGCTGGTCAGCAGAAGGTTGGGTGCTTTAATATGAAGAACCAGACCTTAAAGTTACAACTTGTTCACAATGTGCAGTTGCCTCCTCTCATCACAGAGAATGGTCACCTTTCCATGCCTTAGTCTAACAGAACTAAGGAGAAAAAATTCATTTGGTGTGTTTTTGCCTGCTTGTTTGTTTTGAAACTAGAAAATAAAATGAACAGTGAAAAAATAAAAATCAAGCTCCTTTGGAAATGCTGTAGAGACTGTGTAAGGGCTAAATCACACTGATCATGATTTTTCTCTCTTTCATATATTTTGTGTGATTCAAAAAAAAAACCCCTTGTTTCTGACATTTTTAATGTTTCTTTCAAGCTCGTATACTGTGTTTGTTTTTATTTTAAACTTCAATTCTCAAATTAATTTGAGAATTCTCAAATTAAATGTCTAGGCAGAGGGGTTTCTGTAAGTTATAAAATCCAATATAAAAAGCAAATATAAATTAAATACGAGTTGAGTAAGATTCAGTTTCAGAGTTTATTTTCTCAGAGACGTGAGAGAGAAGAAATTCTGAAATTAGTTTCTAACCTGCCTGGAAATGCTTGGATTAGTATGTCTGAATGTTTTTTAGTGGGTTGTTTTGTTTGTTTTCCTTAATAATTTATATTTTTGTGTTTCCTCCCCAACAGGAAACAGTCCTCAAGAGAGCCCTAGGAATTTCTCTCCCAGTGCCTCAGCCCACTTTTCTTTTGCACGAAGGTAAGAGTTTACTTGTAGTATGCAGCATGCATTTTACGTAGAGGAAATGTTGTTGGACCTAGGTATTAAGAGATGATTGCAAATACATCTGTCAAACCTGTTCAATGACAAGTGTTATCTCTCTTATGTAAACTCTCCTAAATCTGTTGCAACAAAGCTGTACGGGATGACTGGTACAATGCAATGATACCTTTTCAAATTTTTTTTTTTAAAAGGTTTATATATGTTTTTTAATAACTTAATTGTAGTGGATCCAATTCAGATACTTTCTCCTCATCCATTGAGATATGGGGAAATTTTAAGCTGCATTCTAGGTTTTTTCCTTTTTTTTCCTTAAGAGTGTAAGAAGTGCGTCACTTGTAAGTGCACTATTATAGAGGTCCTGAGTTCAGGGCCTGATTTTACTGGCAGCAGCAATACTGTTGCTGTATCTTTAATAATTGACCTTGACCTGTTTTTCTATCTGTACCACTGAGACAGTCAGCTCTGTCGTAGGAGTGTTGTGAGGATCTAAAATGAATTTGAAGTGATCTATGAAGTAAATTATTATAAAATGAACCATAACCAGAGTTGATAGCATGTCATGGGAGACTGCCTGTTCGTGCCAGTGTGGTTCCTTGTCACTTAGCACCTTGTCAGCCTGCCTTAAATAATAAGTTCATTAACTCTAAGCCTGGGAGTGTAGGTAGAGTTTATATGTTGACCCAATAGTGTATACACAAAAAATGAAATGGGAATATGTTGGCTTTCTTTGTCATTACAGAGTGCCAGGCATGGATCTGTTGCATTTGCAATGAGACAGTGCTTGCTGCCATAGTTTTACTTCCTTTATTTTGGGAGTTCAGTAAAGTAGCATATGCAGGCTCTCAAAAGCAAGTGAAGGAAATGGCTTAACTCTTTTAAAAAGCTGTGAAAGGTAGAAGACTTCTGTGTTCTTATATCTGAATCTAATTCATCTATGACAGCAGATCTTGTCAGTCTTTTTAATAGCATATGTTGTCACTTTTTTAATCAAGACCTTAAGTTGAGGATTTCATTTGAATCTACTTCATCTTGATAGCATCCTTTAAAAATGAAAGTTATCTCTTCATAGGTTATATTTGTTTATGAGCCTATTTTTAGAAAGATTCTTTAAATTCAGAAGAAGCTTATAATGGAAAAAGCAGATGTGAAAGACCAAGAATTACTTAGAAATACAGCAGGCAGGAAGTCATTTTCCTTTCCCACCCATAATCAACAGAAAGCTTAAATCATTAAGTTTTTGCAAACCTTAAAAATTAGGAGGGAAAAATAAATTTGTTTACCAGTTTTTTATTTGGATTTTGACCATTTTTAGAGTCCTGTAATGGTCTTTAAAATTTTTAATTAAAGGAATGCTAACACAAGAAGCTTCTGTGATTTCAAAATATTTCACTGCTTCAGTGGGATTCAAGAAACTTCTTTTGAGCTATTTTCTATGGAAGCTGATTTTGTTCTGTGTTTATAGTGAAAATGTTTTATAACACTTAAGTTTTAAACAGCACTAATGTAAAATTTTCTTACGAAGTTGGTATTTGTGTTGTAATTGTCTTCATATAACCTGTGAGAGGATGTAGTTTGGTAGTAAAATGACCTGTGGTTAATGAGAGCACTTTGCAGATTCCTGGCTTTATGCCTTTTCTGTTATGTTTTTTAAATTTAATGATGAAGGAAAGGACGGTGTGTGTATGATAGAGCAGATTGAAGGAGCAGAAGCAAGGTGACAGAGGAGTATTTCTCTTCCATCCACAGCCTTCCCGTCAGTGGGGATACCAAAAAGATGGGAAGTGTGTGGAAGGGAGGGAAAGGCAAAGGAAATGGTTTGGAAGTCTCCTGAGGGAAAAGAGGGCTTCCAAGCGTAGCTGTTTCTCTTTAGCTGCTGGCCCAGTCACACAGCAGTGGTAGCAGAGAGAGCTGCGGTGGGAAGGTGGCCCTCTGCTGTGCTGCCAGCCAGTGTGTCAGGAATAGCCTGTGCCTCTGGTAGCCAGCACTTAGGCCTCTTCTTCTGATTCATATGAGTGCAGCATCTGCAAGCCCATGAGTAGGTGTCAGATCCTGCTTTTCAGAGCTTCTGGCAAGTGGGTAGGGCCACACTGTAGGGCAGGGACAAGTGCTGTATGAGAGTCCAGGAGAAAGTGCTGTAGAGGCTTGCTACTCTTTTTCCCTTCTTCTGTTGTGGATGCCTCCTATTGTCCCACCTTTGCTTCCTAGATAATTTTCCATGATACTCTGTCCCCACCCCTGATGGCCCTTCTGTGTGAGAATTGCAGGAACCCTGTTCAATGCAGGTTACTCAGTAAGGAAGTACTTACTGTCTCACAGCTGCAGAATATATGGGTCTCACCTGTGTTTAAATGCCTTCTAGGTTCTTGTTCTTTCAGCTGTGAATATATTTAGCTTGTGCAGCTGAGTCAAAATTAAGAGAAAATTCCTTTTGGAATTGTTCATTCATCTGGAGGTAGCTCATACAAATCTGGGGGGAGAGGAGAAGGGAGGAGAATTGATGAATAAAAAGGAAAATTATGGAGGAGGAGAAAGTTTAGCCAGAGTTCATTCTTTGGTACAGTCACCAGTCCTTCTAGCATGTGTTCTCTTTATATTTTAACACTAATTATGTACTGTAGTTTCTTTTCTTACACTGTATGTATTGAAAGTCCCAGAGACTTGTGTTGTAGCTTGTAAACGGATAAATGGGAGTAGGAAAGAACGCATTAGAATGGAGAGACATAAGGTGATCTTTTAGATAGCTTGAAGGGTAGGAAAGCTGCATCAAGAGGTTTAAGGTTCCTAATTTGGCATGACTTCAGTTCTCCTTGATGGAATTATACTTTTTATGTAAGTCAGATTTGAGAGATATCCTTGCACCGGCTGTAAACCAGCTTCAATTCACCTTTCTCCTTTCCCCTATTACTGTACTGTTTGTTAATAAAAACTTGTCCTGTTTTGTTATTTATGTATTATTTTGCTTTTTTTAACCTATTTGATACTATTGTACTCCAGTCATGGGCACCGAAATGACAGGTAAATGTTACCTTCTCAGAAATCCAAACATGGCTTCCATCGTTGTTTTTTTTTTGGTTTGGCATTTTGAATGTTCAAGTTCCACGTTGTCTGTGTGTAGCTCACCTTAAGTGGTGAAGAACAGAAACAGGTTTTGGTTTTGATTGGTTTTTTATTTGTGTATTCTGAGTGAGCATGATTTTTGCTGCAAAATTGTTTTTCCTGTCTGACATTAACAAGTTTGGTTTTACCTTACCATTCTTTGCAGTTACTTGACATTAACCTGCAAGTTTGCTGGTATCCCGTATTGTTGTCACTTAAGAAAGTGCTACCCTTGTATTTCAAGCAGACTGTGGTGGTTATTCTGTGGTTCAGAGCACTGTGGTTTGCGTTTGTTCACAAGGTTTTAATTTGCTTCTCATAAATTTCCATCTGATGGACCTGAGAGTTGTGAAGACTCCCTGGACTCCATTTGTATGTGTATTAGTGTGGCATAAATTCTGTGGAGCTGTTCCTTCACTTTCTAGCTGTTTCATCTCATAGATTTTTAACTAGAAAAGCACACCAAAAAACCCCAAACCGCTACAAGCATAAGTCATCCTTGCTGAATGCTTGTTTGTTGTGGTCCCCTGTGAAAGCTTACTCTTTATTAAAAACTGTGATTGCATTATGCTCCTGGAAAGCGGTTTTACATAGTAATACTTCCACAGATGTTTCTGTATTGGGATATTGCAGTGTTCATTTGACTAACCTCAGTTTCACAACAGGACTGATGGACGCCGCTGGTCTTTGGCTTCACTCCCTTCTTCTGGCTATGGTACAAATACCCCCAGCTCAACTGTTTCTGTAAGTATCCACTTTGCTTTGCTGTGCCATATCTTTTCAAATATTGTTTACTTCTCCTAGGAGGAGGCAATGTAGGTTTTGTTACTGTTGATAGCCTTTGAATTAATATGGGGTTTGAAACTGCTTTACTTTACTGATATAGAAGGAAACTTCAGGCAATGTGTGCTTGCCGTAGAAATATTTTCTGGCAGTGAGTAGTATTTGACTGCTCCTTTTTGATCTACCATCGTAGGTTAGACTGCTGTCTTTAAGATGTGATTAATCATGCATTTACCTCTCTTTTTTTCTTTGGCAGTAGTGAGATGTTAGTGCACGATAATAGGTTAGATACTTAACGTTTTAGATGGCAATAATTAGAATAGAAGAATGCTTTGGGATACATCATAGGATGACTCTAAATATAATTTGTTAAGTTTTGCCTGCCACAGCAGTCCTTTTGATGTGATCTTCTATCAGCACTGTCTTGTGTTACAACCTGGAACTGAGCTGTGTGTTGTGATGGTCAGACCTGGGAGACTGGGAAGATGAGAGATGTGGAGGAAGCCTGCTTTGGAAACAGCAGATAGTTAACATTTTGTTAGTTACATTAAATCTTCTGTAGTAAAGGGTTTGGTCCTTGTAGATCCTTTCATGACTCTTCCAAAATTTTTTTGTATCTTTAGCCATGTTTTTTAACTTCAGGGTTGTATCATTAACAAAAGTACTATTTTGTCAATGATACATATTACTGGACACCTGACAGCTTATCTTAAAAAAAAAACATTTCGTTTGCAATTTAAGTAATCTTTCTCTTCCCCTGGGTGTGTTCTGTTTCACTTGTGACACAGTTGAGTTCCACATCCTGTACACTGATGAAACGTGACCATTTTGTGTTATGATCAAGTCTTATTTTTGTCCACAAAAGCTTCTGGGAAGTCAAGTCAGTTCTTGCTACCTTTGAACCAGGTTGAGTGATCTCATGCATTTTAAGTACTGTTCCTCAGCAGCACTGTGTTTTGACCTCTGCTTCCTGTATGGGTTTTACTTTTGCCAAACAAATGGCTTGGTTTCACATTAATTCCCTAACCACTTTCCGCAGTGCATGTTTGTATATCTCTTGTTGGAACTAGATCAAATATGCTGTGCTCTTCACTTAAAATATATTGACATAAAGGAGGTTATGTCAAATAATAAGTAATTGCCATAGCAACCCCATCATTGTTACAAGAAACAAGCCTGTGCTGGAAAGGAAATGAAAAACTGTGTCAGAAACATATCAAAACACTGTTTTACTTTTCAGTCCATACTCATACATTTTTTCTTTGACATCTTCAATTTTAAAATGGTAGTTCTAGTTTATATACTTCTTTCCCACTTAAGTTTAATAACTACCATGTGCATCTTGGAATGTGGAGTAGTATTACATCATTTTTGCATTTCTTATGAAAAAATACAGCACTGTCATTTATGGACTTTGGTATCTTCTGTAATAGACTGTTGTTGAGCTGTCCCTTGATATTTCCTGACTGGACTACATCATATAAATATTAAAATACATGTATTCCTTAGGTTGAACAAACAGTTTCTGACCTGTGGAAAGAAACCTGTTTTTCCAATAAATAAGTTTGAATTTAATTTGCTGAAGAAACCAGCAGTAGAGAATGCATGCCATATATTTCTTATGGCTAGTTTGTCTCTTTTTTTTTTTTTT
>VZZY01015826.1:1090-18607 GCA_013400335.1 Eurystomus gularis
TTTTAGTTAGGAGTTTGAGCATTCAAGGAGAAATACTATGAATTCCCAGCCCTACTGCAAATCAGCCTAATTCTCACGTTAACATTTATGCACTGAATCCTGCAAGCCCCATATCTAAAACTAGCTGTGAGACACCTGCCACCATCTGCCATGGCATTGCAAGGGAACTGTTTTGGTCTAGCCACATAGCCTAGCTGTACAACTGCTATGAGACATAATACTACTCCCATTTCAGGTTTTTACAGTCTTAATGCTTTTCAACTACAAATCTAAGCCTATTTAAGCAGCCCTTCACTTTCTAGAAATAACTCCAGTCATTGGTGTTTGTCTGAAACTTTCTGGACTCCAGTACTGAAGGTAGTCTGAAGGCTTCAGTGAGCACCAAATCTTAACCCAACTCTTAACCCAGGGATCATATCACAGTTGGCTCATAACCTAGATCTGACACATATGCGGTGTTAAGTGATCCCTTTATACAGAATCATAAAGGATTGCCATCTGGGCCCTACTATCACCGGTCTTACATTAGCGTTGGGATCCTATTTGAGACCCAGGACTATTGATAGTTAACCATTGCCCCTGGGCCCCAAATTTAGATTAGAACTTAAATTTAGCCTGCTCCTTATTTACCAATGCAGCTGCTTCTGTCCCTACCTGGTTTGTTAGCCTTCTTAATGACAAATCTTAATCTCAAACCTATTCTCAATTTTAGTCATAGTCCAGTACTGACATGAAGCCCTAGACCCCCTAACCACATGGAATATTATCACAGAATGATGTCCTCATCTGCACTCAACCTTAAATCCAGCTTCCGGCAAGGCCAAATCCCAAACCAAATATTAATCATAGTCTCAGGCATCCAACAGCTGCTGCTATGTGGAAATTCAAATGTAGTTACTCCTAAACCAGGATCAAGTGGTCCTTGGTTCACTAAGCTGTAATTAAGGTTTGCAGGCCATGTGTCAGCCCTATTCCAAGTTCCAGACTTTGCCTAGTGATCCCTGCAATCCCCAAAACCATTCTAAGCACTGCATTGCCTGCAAAATCCAGAGCTAATCTTAGCTAAAGGATCCTTCCTGTTCAGTCCTAAATGAAACCCACTTTCTAGCACTTCTCTGAACCTTGGACCAATGCTGCTTCCATGTCAGACTGCAGTCTAGGCCAATAGTCCCCACTGCTGTCAGAAGTAATTACAGCCCTTTGGCCAATGATAGATCATGCATACCCTATCCCCAAATGCAGTTCTAACTTCAGAGCATACCTGCTTCACAGCCTCTCCTTCACAGAGGAAGGCAGGTTCAATGTTCATACATTGAGGTGTGGTTCTAGGATATCATTACACTTTTTGTGGCACAGGCATTTAGGTCTGTTGACTTAACACGATGCCCCACCTGAGCACACACTGCATGGGCATGCAGTACATTCTCAGTAGCTTGTCTCACTCCTTGAGTGGAACCAGAAGAGCTCTTATCCTTTTGCATGGCCCATGTGTTTTTAGAACATGTGGCCATCTTACTCCATATATTTTCTGAATCTACAGATGTTATGCATTGCTGCAGAAATTCAGACTTTCAAAGGAATGAACAAAAATTCTTCTAAGAGTTGCAGAAATAGTTTGAAAACATGATCTGAACACAAAGAGTCACTTCCCTGAAGTCTGCACAAAGCTTATAACAATAGGTTGAGACTTGAAATAGGCTTTTAAAAGTTTAAATATTGTAGTAATCAACCTGTGCTAGCTGAAGGAATGTAAAAACCATTAGGGGATGTGATAGATGGACTCTGGCAAATCTTGCTGTGACCATTTACAGGGTCACTGGCTCTTGCTGTTTCCCTTCCCCTTCTGCCCAAGGTTATAGTCCTCCAAGCAGCCCTAGCAGAAGTTGCCATGTGGCTACACCTCTGTGCAGCTCCAGCTCACTTTATCACCTTTCAAAGGCCTGAATTCAACTCCCTCAGAGGTCAGCAGATCACATTAAACCCCAGGTTTTATGGAGGAATGCAAAGCATAAACCTGAATAAAGACCTGTCTGCTACAGAAACTTTGTAGGCAAGTGTTACATGCATTTATATGGTAAGCTAGTAGGAGTTTAGCTATATTATTTAAAATCCTAAATGGGCTATCCCGGAGCAATTTTTTTTTCCGTATATGATTTGATTAATCACACTTGAAGCTAGAAAAGAAAACAGTGTTAAGTGGCAGATAAAATTCTTGACCTCCTGCACTCTTCTTAAAGACAAAAGCTGCAAATGAGCTGTAGACTGCAGCAGCAATGGAAAACTCCAGAGTGCTTTTCTGGCAACCTGCCATTCTATGAATGCTTAATGATCTATTTAAAGTAAAAAAAATATGTTCTCACATTTAGCCCAATTTTTTATTTCACTAATTTAGCCTTTTCTTGTCTACAATCCAAAGTAAGTAGTTTTGGACCTGGAAAAGACCTGTCCTGTCCCACATTGTTTTTCACCAATAATGTCTTCATTTTCAACTAATAACATACATTTAATTCCCTTTTAAATATTAACATTAGTGCCAGAGAATGCAAGTTCAGTACACAAAGGCCTGTCTGAATAAGTACAAAAATTCTGAGAAGGTATGAGCTATGGTTATTTTGTCTCATACAAATGAATTTTGCTGCAGGTATACCCTGTTGGTAGAGATTATATCCTGTACTGGAAATTAAATTAGTTTGTCAGCAAATTTGGAAGTCCTGATTTTACATTAATTACACATATATCTAGCAAGTGGGTTCTTGTTTCTCACTGAACTCCTTTTGTCTGAATGCTTTTTATAAAAGCTTTGCTATCTGAAATGGCTTGGGGAATGTGTGGCATTATGGAGCTCTTCTTAATGAAAAGATAGATCGAGGAATCTAAACTTAGAACCGGAACTCCAGTGTTTCAAATTCTAATGCTACCTTTGGCACTGGTCTCATGGATACAAAACAAAAACAGTCTTACAAAGGTGACTGGTGCTTAACAGACAAAACTGTGGCAGGAGAACACAGGGTTTCCACACAACACCATGGACACATTATTTAGCCGGTGTTGTCTGAGCTATCAGTCTTCAGATCCTGGTGACAATTGCCTTTTCCTTCTTGAAACCATGCTAGGAATGGTTCATAGAGGCAGACAGAATTTGAATAACAAATTACTGACATGCTGGCACAGCATCACAACAGGGAAAAGGCAAAGGATTTGGTTGCCTGAAGGTCTGAAGACAAAGACCTCTGAAGAGACGTGAAGTAAAAAAGGTGGATCCATGAATAGAAGAAAAATAACATGTTCTCTAAAATAAGGACAGTATTTGAAACCAGAACATAATTCAGTTGAACATCAGGAATCTTGCTCTCACTGAATGTCAGTGCATCTCTCTACAAGAAATTACTTTAAAATCTGATTTTGGACACTTGTTTTGGAAATGTAACTCTCTTTTCTAGATCTGAGTTTTCAGAGTAAAACTCATGCTACGACTGCTGGGATGATTCTTACTAAATTTTTGAACGAGCTTCAGTGTGTTGCTGGTAGAATAGCACTTGTGTGCTCTGCCAAGACAATCTGGTAGGCTGCTGGCTTTGTCTTTGACACACTGTAAGTTTGTACGGTCAGTGAAGAGCTTGCTGTTAAATTTGTCTCAGATGACAACTGTTTCAGAAACTGTCACCACTGTTCAGTTGTTACTTTGGGTTCTGATGGTTTTTGCTTTTCAGTTGTTACTTTGGGTTCTGATGGTTTTTGCTTTTTTTTTTTTTTTTTTGCTTACACTGCCAGCCCTCAAGCTCAGTCTGCTGCCTAAGCTGGGTTCTTACTGGGTCTGCATCACTACTAATAACGAAGACTCCATAGCTCAGACTTTGTTAACAATTCTGTAAACTGGGGAAACAAGAGACGATCCTTCATCTTCCCCTTAGATCTCAACCTGCTCTGTAGGTGTCAGAGCAGAAAGCCGGGAAAGGTCATTTTACCTACAAAAGTAAGCAGGTGGGCTCTTACAGAAAAAAAGGAAAGTAAAACCTTGGACGAACGAGGGGATATTGGTTTTACATTTCGCTTTTTTTTGGAACTTGTAATTCTGTTTTTAGTCTGTTAAATTCAGTCTGCACAACAAAATAAAAGCAGAAGACTGCTGGAAACACAGATTGCTTTGAAGAAGTTCTACCACACTATAGGAACGTAAGGATTTTTCATGTATGAAATAAGGTTTCATGTAAAGCCGTGGGCTTTGAAATGAGGTATTATAATGCTTCATAAACCAGGGACTCATGGTTACTATGAATAGTAGCGGTGTAAGAACCAGGATATTGGAATGAATTAGTGGCCAGACATCTGTACGCGTTATACTGTTTCTCTGCATTCAGTGAACTCAAAATAGTATGTTACCAGCAGAAAGCTCCACACTCTACAGTAACTGATACTGAATGATTGACTGCTAGGAATATCCCCTGAGCAATCAGTTTCATGTTTAATCTTTCAATGGAATTAAGAATTAAGAATAATGGTAGTATTACTAACACAAAACATGCCAATCTGCTGTGTTACTACAAACCTTCTTTATTCTTACACAATTATAACAGTCAAAAGGTCAGGCTATGAAATGCCAAGAACATCCCCATGGCTGACTCTGTTAATCCTGGGAATGCATAACGAGGACTGGATAGGCAATCGTAAAATTTTAAAGAGCTATGGTAAATCTCCCTGCAAATATGACCTTCATTTTTACAGTAAAGCAGTTAAGTGAAATAGAAACAGGTCACTCATCTTCAGCAAGGAACCTATTCAGGCCATAATTGTACATCCTTAATTCCTCTCTCCCAATGCCTTTTGCCTTCCTAGAGGTATTTCTGAAAGAAAAAAAGACATGAGGGTTAAGAACTGATATTGTCAACCATTAGCTAAGCTTTGTCTATTCCAGGAATAATTTTATTGTTTTCTTATCTAAATGCTTATCTTCATTTTTTTGGTACAGCTGCTTAACATGCCAGTTTGACATTGTCCAGAGGCCTCTTGCTAAAACTCAGTTCTGTCTGTTCTGCAGCAAAACTACTTATTTGCTAAGCAAGAAGTGTAGTTCCTGTATGACATGAAAAAGAGAAATGAAAACTAAGAAATAATTAAATCATTTTCTTCTTGAATCATAACCAACACAGATCTCACATGCAAACTAACAATTACACTTACAAGAATAGGCAAAAAACCAGTGATATTTATTTAGAATCGTAGAATCATTCAGGTTGGAAAAGACCTCTAGGATCATCTAGTCCAGCCTTCATCCAACACCTCTGTAACCCCTAGACCATGTCCCAAAGTGCCACATCTACCTGATTTTTGAAACCTCCAGGGATGATGACTCCACCACTCCCTGGGCAGCCTGTTCCAATGCCTAANTCCCTCAGCCGCTCTTCATATGACATATTTTCCAGACCCTTCACCAGCTTTGTTGCCCTTCTCTGGACCCGCTCCAGCACCTCAATATCCTTCTTTTACTGTGGTGCCCAAAACTGGACACAGTACTCAAGGTGCGGTCTCACAAGTGCTGAGTACAGGGGCACAATCACCTCCCTACTCCTGCTGGTCACACCATCCCCGATACAGGCCAGGATGCTGTTGGCCTTCTTGGCCACCTGGGCACACTGCTGGCTCATGTTCAGCTGGCTGTCCACCAGCACCCCCAGGTCCTTTTCCACCAGGCAGCTTTCCAGCCACACTTCCCCAAGCCTGTAGCATTGCTGGGTGTTGTTGTGACTGAAGTGCAGGACCAGGCACTTGGCTTTCTTAAACCTCATATAACTGACCTCAGCCCATCGCTCCAGCCTGTCCAGATCCCGCTGCAGAGCCTTCCTACCCTCAAGCAGATGGACACTCCCGCTTAATTTCATGTCATCTGCAAATTTACTGAGGGATCACTCAATCCCCTCATCCAGGTCATCAGTAAAGATCTAAACAAGACTGGCACTAGAACTGAGCCCTGGGGGACCCTGCTTGTGACCGGTCACCAACTGGATTTATATAGGTACATGACAGAACTGAGACAAGGTGGCTCCCTTTTCCGTAGTGTTTACTGTTTGTGCCGCTTGTCCTGCAGTCAGATCCATAGGAACAGATTTTTATACAGTAGTGTAATTAAAATTCTGTCAGAATGGTTATGCACTGATCTAAAAAAACCCAGCCATTTTTGTATCAGATATTGGCCCTGGGTGTAAATTAAATCCCAGGATCAAGTAGTTCCCCAGCTAGAATTTAATACTGGAAGGACCCTGCCTGAGTGGTCACATTTAGTTTCCTCATAGCTACACATCAGAGATAATAGTTATGAAATGCAGAACCATCTAAAAATACCAGCTCTGACACCCACCTACACCACACACTCATTTCTAGCTTTGAGTGTTCAACAGAAAGGTGATGTTGGCAATTGGCACAGATGACGTGCCAGCTGCATGCAACAGCAGAGCTCTGGGTAGGTAGAAATACTCACCTGGCCTTGCAATGTAGGCAGTATCCTATGCTGCAGAGGCATGCAAGGTATCCTATCTGGCTCCCATTGAGAGACATGGACAGTTGAGAAAGTAGTGGATGAGAGAAAGATAGAAAATATAAACATAATGTTACATGACTGAATAAGGAAAATTCATGAGCATGAATAGAAAAGATGCCAGTCTCACTAATTTCCTCACACATCGAAGAATGTATCCCAAGAAGTACACTAAGCAGTGGAAAAAAAGAGGAGCAGGGAGTGGCATGAGGTGCTGAGGTTATGTATGGATCCAATCCATTAACTTCAGCGTTCATAACGACTCACTACTAACAACAACAACGGCCACTCAGAGGGTTGCAGAAGAGGAAATGGCCTGTCAAGAGTTCAGAGAAGGGGAGACATGTTGAACTAATGGTACAATGGAAAGTCCTCAGTATGCAACTGTTACTTGCTAAGACAACACAGGGGCAACAGAACAAACAGAACAGAACCACAGATGCAAGCAGGCATTCAGAGCTGTGTATCTCAGTTTTCCAGAGCTGCACCTTATTACATCAGGACTTAATTTTGACACAACCAAGTGATTATAACTTTTGCTAGAATAAATAAGTAGAAACTTTGGATAAGCTAAACTTGATTTTGAATCTTTGCTCTTTGATCTTTTTACAATACCTGCAGTACAATAATACTGCTTTAGTGCAATATGTGTTTTATTTTAATCCATTTGCTTATATCCTCACTCTTATAGCAATTAAAAATCAGTTCAATACTAGCATTATATTCTCACAGCATTTCTGCACCTTCTGTCCCCTTGGAAGGTAAACATCTAGAGACAACTGGAAAGGCATTCTTTCCATTGCCTGAGTCTCTGTATGTCACCGCAATATAAACATTTAGTGATAAATTAGAAGTTACAGAGTTGCCACAGCTGTTGCCTTTTTCCAGCAGCTATCATGGGATCTGTAGCTATTAGTATGTACCCAGGACACGGTACTGCCTGTAGCTTTGTGCACAGTATTACTCAAGTTAGCACTGAACTAAAGCATTACAGATGAAGGTAATTTGCTATCTTAATGGTAGTCTTTTAGAGTAGGTTAGTTAGCTTATGATTAGTTATCATGACCTTTACTGTACAGTTCTAATAGCTTAAAGCAATATTGTAAACCAGCTTGAGTTATTTTAGGATTTTTAAGTCTGAAGTTCCACTTAATTATACATACTATAAATATACATGCTATATATTTAAAAGAGCTATGAATTCTGTGTCTAATATAGACATGGTTTACCATTGATAGGGCATTAACTTTAGAGATGGACGGGAAATTAATTTAGCAGATACTACGATATATTAATGAAAGACACAGAAGCAATGCCATTGAATTTATGACTAGTATGTGAAAATGAGTGACTTACACAGTGATCCTCAGTAAATTATCAGCATTGCTTTGCTTCACTGTGTATTTTATTTATATCAAATAAAATCTTACCTTCTGTGCCTTTTGTCTTTTTATTAGAATTTTTTTTCTAGATTCTAGGGCAGCGCAGCTTAATAAAATAAAAACCACTTTCTTACTCTGCCAGCTACAAGTTAAAATGCTAGTCCTTACATTTATATCAGGGTAGATTTGCATCATGTTAACATTTGTTATGGTTAACTAAAGAAGGAAAAAGTGCTATAAACTTGGAGGTCATCCAGCTGCAGAAACCATTATACCAGGGCAAGATTTTACTTAGAAGATTGTGCACTTTTGTCTTTAGTCGTGTATTTTATCCAGTGACTGTTTAATGTAAACCAGAGAAACAGCCTTGAATGGAGCAGGAAAGAGAGCCAAGGACTCTCTCTTACGAAGCAGATATCCTGCTTGTAAGTAGGCACGCAGCCTGGGAGCTTTCAAGTAAGGCTGCAAGGGGCCTTTGGGATTTAAGCAGCACCCAAGGAAGAGTCTTCAGGTTCACTGCTCTGAATCTGCATACTGGAACTCTGCCTGACTTCGGTTTCCAGTATGTTGATTCTGCACAATACTGTGCAAAGACCCTCAAGCTAGTGGCACATGATCTAATGTCTCTCTCTTTCTACACAATCTTGAAGTATATGGCAAGCTTGGTGTCGCTAACCCTGTGCAGTGTATTGTGCTGTAAACACATAGCCTAAAATCTTTAATGAATTCTGTTTGCTTTTCCTGAACAGCAAAAACTCAAGGACTTATCAAGATTGATTTTCTCAAAGATTTAACACCCCCACAGGTAATATATACACAAAAATAGTCCCCTTCTTTCCCACTGACGGTTTTTTAAAAATTGCTATTGATCATGGCTCTGAAACTGCATATATTCAACTGTGTATTTGGCTGTGGTCTAGAAGTATTGTCTGCAGTGTCATTTCCTGGTGCCAAACTTTAAAATCAACCCATCATGGCCACATAGTGAGTTAAGTCACCTCTTCCATCAAAAATCCTCATGCCAGCAGGACTCAACAGCACAAACTGGTATCAACCACTACTCAGAGAAGATGAATCTGTCTTCCCAGCAACTCCTCTCTCACATCAGCCCCACAAGAACAATTTCCCTTATGTGTTCTGACAAGTGAAACACGTCTTTTAAGTAAAGTGCAAAAAATATGAAATTCTCAGGGATTGTTTTCACATGTATTCGGATCACAAAGAAGCTAAAAAATCCCTCTTAAATGAAGCTACATCTACTGCACTCCATTCAGATATGACTGCATCAATTTGCTTAAGACAAGCAGAGGTGTTCCAGGGATTTCTCAAAGCATCTCAGTTTCCCTGCAGAATATGCTTGTGTAGTCTGCTTTGTTGACTGAACCCTTAAAACAGAACTTGTGGGAATAGCAGAAAACCTTCCCCAAGCTAGCACTATACCACAGCAACTGCTCACCTATTAAAAAACCTGGAAGCACTGGGTCTTATCTACCACCTACAAAGATGGTTCCCACTCTACACAAGCAGTGAAGTCTAACAGGAAATATCTAGTGTCCTTGAGAACTGAGTTAGCCAGGTCCTCTATCAAAAAAGGCAAATTGTCAAATATTGTTGAAAGAATACCACAGATTGAAAAAAGCCTGTGTGTCACACAGGCTTACTGAATGACATCCACTTTCCAGTTTTCTTCCTTTTGGTAAGACTGTCGAAAGCTCTAATTCTTGCAGTATCACCAGAAGCATACATATCCCCCAGTCATGCTTTTCACCCATGCACACACCAAAATAGTCTCAGGAATGCTACTTGGAGACCCATGACTAAAGAACTTCCTTCTTCTGATCATCAGAAATAAACAGGTTTCTTTGAGGATATTTCTAGATACCTTTGCAAGCATTATCTTATGGTATTGGTGGCAAATATATATTTCACCTGCAGAGTAAATGAGACAACACACAGAATTCTTTCATTATTAACATACAGGTTTCATATAGTCATTATGGTCGCTGTTTCCCTACCAAAATTTTCAGCTTCCAGGTTGTCACCATCCCATACTCACATTCACATAATTCACATAATTCACAGACTCTTCTCAGTCATGAACACCAGAGAGGTTGTGAATTACAAATTAGTTTTGGGACAGAGATTCAGGTCTTTTGTCTGCCTCCCCAAACCTAGCCACAGAAACTCATCGTCAGAGAAGCACAAGGCTTGTAAACTAAGCAAAATGTGAGCCAGGCAATGATAATTCCAATTACACTTACTGCTGTCAAAGAAAAAAAATTTCATAATCTGATAAGTCACACAACAATTTGTTAGCTAGGGCTGAATGACTTGAGTTAGTCTTAATATTACTCCCAAAGCATATTTATTAAGGATATTGTAATTTTCTTTCTTTTAAATATTCAGACACTTCATATCGTCAATGTAGATGGTGAATCAGTTTTAGAATTCAAACTGTTCCTCTTAATTGATGTTCTTATAATTTTAGTGTAATTCCAGAAAAATGCTTTATGTAAAATAAACATAAAAGGTAAATGCTGTATGTTTTTATATATATTACATGCATGCTATAACATTACAAAGAAATGTATTTGTTTTGTATTTGTGTACTTTGCAGATTATGAATACATCACAAAAGTCTAACTCATGAGAATAAAACCTATAATTCATTCATAAATTGAGGTAAATTTCCTTTTTAACATTTACAGGGTCAGAATCAGGCCATTTAAGGCATGTAACACATATATTATGGAATTATGGGTTGCGCAGTACATCCTCTTCTGAAAGCTACAATGTACACTTTTTGGAAAAAGTATGATTTTATTGCTCTTGTGAATACAGAGATTAGTACACAATCTGAATACCTTTTCAATAAATTGTTTTTCACATTATATAATTCCACACAGTATAATTTTCTGTTCTGAAATTTTTTGGTCTGTGTCATGCAGAAGATTCAGGTTAAACATTAATTAACCTTCCTAGCATTTAAGCCTATAATTTACTAGAGACATATTAAATTAGGACAAAAACTACCCATGAGTCCTGTGAAAGCAATGCCGAATTTTGCTCTCTAATCTAGGTGCTTTGGTGTTCTTTCTCCCTACACTGATGCTGACATGATGGACTGATTGCCCAGAAAAGGCACAGGGTGTAATGGAGATCCAGTGCACACTCCATCAGCCTCCCCAGTCTCCCAAGTGCCAGTGAAGGAATTTTCATAAACAGTTTATCCACAATGCCATTTGGGGTTCAAAAAAGCAATAGCTTTATTTTGGTAAAAAAATACACATACTTTTTGCTGCTTAAAATGTCACAGTGTTTTTTATATATCACCCATCACCCTGATATCTCAACACCTCTAAAATGTTTTGAAATTAAAATTCGATCTCCATTACATCTACTCCCTTCTCCCCCAAAACATGAGTAAGTGGCTGACTAGTGAGAGGAAAAAGCTTGACTAGTTCCCCGCTCAGTTCCTAAGTGTGGGAAAAGTGGTGAATGTGCCGAAGAAAGCTGAGACAAAGAATAATACTCGGTTTTAAAAAATTAATTCTGGAAGCAATCACCTTGATTTTGAAATTAATTTTGAAATTAAATTACTGGACTTCAGTCCAGTTCTGAGTTCTTGGTGCCCAGATTCAGTAACTGGAGGGCAGTTAACAATGGGGGAGATGACTTAATCACATTTTCAGGCTAAGTTACTTTACATTCAGTTTCAATCAGTGACTTCTCAGTCAGGTGTGTATGGCACCTAAATAATGAGATGGTGCTTGCAGGTCTAAAAGAGACAGTTTTACATAAATCTTCCTGGCAGGCTCTTCAGAGCCTGGCAGAGCTCCTGGCAGAGCTCCTCATCATCCCTGCATAAGGTTTCTTGTGGATTTTGAATCAAATGATGTAGGGAGCCGAACATCATGCAACTGCAGTTATGAGTCTGCCAGCACATTTATTTTTGGTGTCATCTGGAAAAATGGCACAGGCTGCAGCAAAAGATTTCAGTGTATTCCTGTGGCTTCTTGTGGATGTAACAGACACAGCTGGTGACATGCAGGGGCTCAGCTGGCAGGAGGGTGAAGGCTGCCAGCAGAGCTGAAGGGCCAGCAGCCACGCCTCTGACATCCTCTGTGCCCAGGTGGCTCCAGAGGCTGGCTCTGAAAACTGGACTTTGCCGGCTTTCTTCATCTTGCTTAAAAAAGAGAGGACATGCACTGCATGCTCACAAGGTCTTCAGGTAACAAGTGAAACTCATTTTGGCACTAAGCAACCCCTACACTTCAGGACTGCAATTGTATTTCTTTCCGACACATGTGGAGCTGGGGAAGTTACAGACCATTCCCTGCAGCTGTTTACCTCCAGTCGTGTGTCAGAAGATTTTCAGGCTATCTGTCACATTAAAAAATATGCTCTAGACCTTCAGTTGCTTATATTTGGTTCTATCCTGCAGCATTTCTTGTGTTCCTGAACTTATTCTTTCAGTTTGCTAGTGGCAAACCACTTCATATTATTAACAGTCATAAGCCCACAGGAAAATACTAAATTATGCATATGTTTACTTACATTCTTTGTTTACATTACATTTGGAGATCAGAAAGTGAATAGGAGTTTTTAATGATGATTCACTCCATTCAACTTCCCTTTGGTGTACCAGCTGGAAGGGTTCACAATGGGCTAATCTCTCCACAGAACATAATAAAACCCACTCTCTCAGAGGTGACAATTTTCTTGTGTTGGTTGATAAAGGTTTCCTAAAAGGAAGACTTTTCAGTTTCTCTACCCTATATCTGAATGACTCTAGTAGGATTTTACCAGGACAAATTGGTGTCAAAGCAGGAGGCCAAATTAAGACAACCACATCGTGGGGGTATTTTTCTGCACTGGACAATAAAATCACTGCAGCTGAAAATAGACTGGATAAAATACATAATCCCTTTAGGAAAACACATGTTGAATTAGATCACAACAGTCATAATCTGAGAGCAAAGCCACAGAAGAATATTCATATTTAGTAATCATATCGACAACTAATTCTTAAAAGTGATGAGCTGGTAGCAATAGTCACTGAACCCACGTAAATTTTGATCCTAAGATCAGATGTCCATTTTTATCTGCTTTATTTGCTTCCAAGAGGTAACTTCATAGAATCATAGAATGGTCTGGGTTGGGAGGGACCTTAAAGATCATCTAGATCATGCTGTGAGAAATATCTTTGGAAATCCAAAAGTGGAAAAGTTGTATGTGTCTAGCTAGCTAAGAAAAAACACAGCACCTGAGGTTCACTGTTACCTTCTTTGGTATCTTTTAACATTTCTTTGTACTATTTAAAAATGTATAAACAAGGAAAGATTACCAGGCAAGGTATAATTTTTTTTACAGCTCTCCTGGAGCTTCAGGGACATCCACACAGCCAATTTGCTTTACAGGCTTCCAGACACTGTATACTTAACACACTGATTTTTGAAATTTCAGATTTTCCCTTTATATCAAGCAAAATACTGAGGAAGTAGGTCAGTGGCTCCAGCTGTTAGTTGCAGAAGAACTAAAGTAGAAGCGACTTCCTTGAAAGAAGGTAAAGCTTAGCTGCAGCAGGGCCACCCGATCACTGAACTTTGTGGGAAAAAGCTCCAGTTTTACTGTAAAGTAGCATACTNTGAACTTTGTGGGAAAAAGCTCCAGTTTTACTGTAAAGTAGCATACTAGGTAGTACTTCTGGTACTTCTGTTAACTCTTTTTTCCTAAACAACGTGTGGTACTGGGGAGAAAATGGCAAGCCATGAACCTGCTGGCAAGAGCACCTACAAAACCCATGGCATGCCAGGTGTGCCAGCTTCCTGCTCTACCTGCTCTAGCACCACCTCCTCCACCGTGCTTCCTTATTCACCCTCACTTTTGTTTCCTTTTATAATACTTATAAACATTTATTACATTTATTACTTACATACCACACTACTACTAGAGTGGAGATGTGTGAGAGGTCCTTCTGTCACCACACCTTTCATGCTGCCTCTCAGTTAAACCCTTTCTTCCTAACCTAACCTGTGTGTCTCTTGTTTCTTTAGATGATAACTCTCTGGAATACAGGATGCCCCTTCTTCTGTGTTGGCACAGCTCTTAGCTCAACTAGTTTTTAGGCACTATTGTCACAAACATAATAATTAAGAGCACAAGACAAGCCATATGTTCAATGGAGCCTGAAAGGAGCCAACACCCAGGTTCAAAGTACACCCAAAATTGTACACACCCTCAATCAAATGCATCTTCTGTCTTCAAAATACAATCTTCAACTAGCATTTAAAAGCTTAGTTTGCTGTGCCAACAAACTGCCATACTCACATGTAGTGTTCCTTTTCAGAGGCCTAAAGAAGAGGTCATTTTTTAACATTGGCTCATACTGTTTCTGAACAGCACGACTTTGTAGTGCAGTTGAAAAAGAGAATCTATGCACAAGCTTTAATCTGCTTAGACTCTGCAGGGTGGAGAAGCTAATAGGTATTAGTTATCAGACAGTACTAGCTACTAGATAACTCTAATTGGTGTATTAACTGTGTTAGTTCATGCCAATACTAGTCACTCAAGAATGCAATCCTAATTTAATATTTCTTTGTGGTTAGCATCTTGTGATAATTGAAAGAAGATTTGTAACTATAGTTTGTGAATTGTAGGCAATCTAGACTCAATGTGTTAGGCTGGGTTTTGACCTCTTGTCTGTGTTTCAAGTACTCCTTTTAGAGAGCAACTGCTCTAAATAATCACCACTGCTGTCATGTTGGGCACTAAATTAAAGTTGATGCGGTACTAGTAACATAATTTTTTCAAAAGTATATAGCAGCTACACCTGGTATTTTTGACTTTTAAAATTTGTGTTAAGCCTGATTGTTAAAGGTGTCTAATACTAATACCACTGAAATATTGCTCAAATAAGCTGTTATAAAAATAGCTGTTTATGTAATCTTTAGATTTTTTTTGGTGAAAGTTACAGTAATACTTTTAGAATAAGCTTTTCTTTTTAATGGCAAATAAATTTCACTACTGCAGTAATAAGCAGGTAATTACTTTGCTCATGTTAAAGACCAAATAAAGCAAGCCTCCAATATTCATGTACATCAGGCTATCCACTGTTCAGCTGACGACAGCAATCCAGAGTGTTTTATTGTAAGTGGGGCGGATGATGATGATATGTCATGGCGTATGCATCTGAACAGCAAAAGAAAAATGCTATTTGTCAGAAAACAGCTCTTCTTTCAAGAAATAAACAGGTTTGAGGTAAATATGGACAAGAGAGTGGTTGATTTATGCTCCTCATGAGGTTCTAGTTTAGGGTTTTTAGGCTAGAACAACACATTCTCCCAGTCACTGGAAAAGGCTGTCCTGTATTACACGCAAGGGCAGTCAACAGTGTTGACAATGCACTGATCTTTAACAAAGCACAGTTACTTTCAAGAGCCCTGTACATCACTATTGCATCAGTGGGAAACTCAATATTGATTTTGCCCTGAAAACAAAACAAAATCACTAAGGCTGCTTTTGCTCAAGCTACAGCATTCCTGATCAGAAAAAATGCATTGCTTTTCCAGTATTTATAAGTAATGTGTATTTTCATGGTCATTCACTCTTTTACATATATATCAGATCTTCTCAAACAGAACCCTTATAAACATGATTTTCCTCTGGATTCAGAACATATAATAGAATCACAGACCATAGAATGTTCCAGGCTGGAAGGGACCTCTAGAGGTCATCTGGTCCAACCTCCCTACATGAGTAGGGACATCTCTACTTAAGCCTACCCAAAGTAGTACACTTGTCTTGGACTCAACCTTTCCTTGATTAATGCAGATAGCCCTAGCCAGAAAGTCCTTCCTAAGTATGGGTAGTGTGACTGTAACACTCAGAGGACTGTGTACTGGACCTGGCTGTGTAAGAGGTGTTTTCCATTATCTTCCTAGCAGTGCTAGTATGTTCCAATTATTTTGGGAAGACGGACACTTCTAGTAGTTTTTGACACTTCACAAGCAATCTCAGTTAGTCCCACTCTGACTAAGTTCGCATTTCACAATGGCACATAGGTATCCAAATGCCAAACAGACTCACAAGTCCAGTGTTTGTGAGATGCTGGGACCTTAAAATTTCTGTCCAACTGTGATTTGATCTGCCAGCTATATAAATTCTTGCAAGGTGATCTTTAAGACACCTCTAAGCAGGTTTACACTGCAACTGATGCAGAGGTCCTTAACCACGAAACACCCAGGCTAGGTCTGGAACCAGTACTTTACAGCTGACTACAAGGTGGAGACTAAGCTACTTCACCCTGACAATGAAGCAACATAAGGCAGATATATCGCTTTGGGGGTCCAAAATTCATTGCTCCGCTGTTTTGTGTAGATATGCTTACATCTTCCGCTAGCAGGCATTCACAAAACCAAACCAAATCCTTCTCCTCAGAAGGATTCTCAAACGACATTCCTAACCTTCCTGTTTAGCATACGCTGTCCAGTGGGGACAGGAGGTCTGCACAATAGATGATCTCTTCATTGCTTTCCTTATAATCCACAGGTAACGGCATCTGCTTAGGTGAGTTTTGTTTGCAGATTTCCCTGGTTAGCAAGGATCTGAATCCAAATTTCCCACCTCCCTTGAAAATGCCCTACAAAATGCAACTGGGAGTTCTAGGAGAGACCCTCCCAATTTCCTCTCTCAGCGTTTTTCCACTGCGCATAAATAATCAAATGTTCATGGGGCTAAGGAGAAAGTGACTTTGCCAAGCTGTGGTTAAGACACTTACTTTGGAAACCCAGGCTTGAATCCCTATTCTAAGGAATATTTAATTACCCTTCTGATAACAGACAAGCTGTGGAGGCATTCCATTCCCTCCTCCCCCACTCTTTATGCTAGCCTCATCAAGGAGCCTGAGCACCTGTGGACAGAGAATTTAGGAAGCGGTAAGCCTCACAAAACTAAACACTGCAAAGCCAAACTAGGTATTTCCAACACCTTTCGCGGTCCTGATTTTAACAGTTACTGGCCTGCCCACCACTCCTAAAAGCTGCAGAATTCAGTGCTAGCCACCACTGTGTATTTAGAGTGTCTATTCCCTTTGCTGACAGATGCAACAGGACAGTTTGCAGAGAGAAGCACCCGTGGCCTGGCTGGGAGCCAGCAGGCGGCTCCAGGATACCGGCAAAGGGGGCTCTGCCTGCAGCTCTTCAGGGATGGGTTGCTCCAACAGCTTAACCTTCCGCTGCCAATCTCAATGGTAGAACGAAGCACCTAGTTATGATTACGTAAGAATAAAGCCTTTCATTTATATCCTGAGGTCAGCGGGATTCCGGCTGCCTCGCCTACCAATGACAGGGCCCCGCCGTAGTGTGAACAAAAAAGAAAAAGAAGTGTCTATCTCCCATTCCCAGCTACGGCTGGTGCAAGCAGCCAAGCAGCGCCGGTGCTGGAGACTCCACCGGTGACCCCCGAAGGGCAGGCCCTGCGGGAACTGGAGCCCTCAGTTTGCACGGCGGGGCCGGGTCCGCCGACAACCGGCGCCTTCCCCTCCGCCCTCCGCGCCGCGCCGCACCCAGCAAGAGGGCGCTGCAGTGGCCAGTGGCGAGGCCCTCC
>VZZY01015827.1:0-12834 GCA_013400335.1 Eurystomus gularis
CAGCCAGACCCACTACACCAGCCTAATAACAGACCCTCAAATATTATTTGACATGAATATATATACTAGTTTTGGGATTGCTCACATGAGGCAGACATCTCTTCTACTGGTTTCCTTCATTACTCATCCTGCTGCTTACTGCACCTATGGTACCTTTCCCAAAACCTTTCAGTTTTGGGATAAGAAGTATTTCTAATGCTCATCCTTGCCTACAGACTAAGCTTTTTTTTTTCTTTTTTTGTACTGCTTTCTGATGTCTGCACTAGATCACATTATCAGCCTCAGTGTTTCCTATTTCCTCATTTTCTTTGATTTGAGCCAGTAGGTTAGTTTGGCTTTTTTTCCTAGTATCCACCACTGCTTTGATGGTTTCCCTGGATAGTGCAACAGTCTTGGTTATTGGAAGCTATGCAGCTTTGCTGAATGTATGTCTCTTGACAGTCTTTCCTGTGAGAGACTTGTCTACCACATACAAATCTGTCATTAACTAGGAAACTTTAATAGATTCCAGAGTTTCACAGGGCTACAAGAGTTCTCAGCTCTTGGTATAACTATTTCCAATTCTGCTTGGCTTTAAGTGGAAAATAAGAAAAACTGCACAACAGCCTCTTGTCCACGATCTCCTTCTGTGGAGTCACACTACTCACTAAGAACTTTTATCAGTCTTCTCAGTGCTTCAAGCACAACAGCATCTTATTCCCTTCCTTTCATCTTTTCCCAAAAGGATAGTGAAAAAACCTTTACTGTCATTTTCTCACCTTTATTCCTTTGTGCATATACTCAATTACATTTTTAACCACTTCTTTGTTTGTGTAGGTTATTTTGTTTGGAATTCCACCATCACATTTTTAAAAGTCCCTCCAGGCCATCTGTTTACTTTACTTCTAGCTTTATTTTCTAGTTAATCATATTTGAAGGGTGAGGTGTGTCTCTCTGGAATTACTGCTGCTGACATGTTACTGCATCATGTACTCAACAATAATATGAGGAGACTCCATGTTTATAACACTAATCTGGCTTTTTAGTAAACAAACTATTTACACAGATGCTGACACTGCAGTTAACACTAAAGCCATAAGCATGTAGATTAGCTTATATGTAGTCTTTCAGATCTCCTTGCAACCTATGTTCTTCTCACTGGTTTCAAATAGATTGCTGTACTCAGTTATCTTTATTTACTTTCCCAGCCTAAGGAATTGTACGTGATTTAATAGCAGCTAGAGAAGTCAGATCCTGAGCACTTATCGGTAGCATTGGCAGCTTTTATTCCAATAAATCTGTCTTTTCCAGCTTGGCTTTCAATTTAGGCACTCACTTAAGGAAGACTGAATTTATGTTAAACGGAATTCCTCTCAAAAAAAGGAAGTTTAAGTATTAGCCCTGGCAACTTCATATATTTACTAGGAAAGCTAATTTTAACTTTGTCTTCATGTTGCACATATAATACAGGTATGTACAGGTAGAATTACCAATTTTTAGTATTGATGAGCTTTTCTTAAATCCACCACTGGTCTTGTACACCTTATCTCACTTGGACTGTGTCACCCATATAGGATGTCCAGAAAGTCTGTGCTTAATAAAGCACTTAATAAAGCTTAATAAAGCGCTGATTAACCTTGAACATATTCAAACTTAGTCTTTGATCATAGACTGTTATGGTATTGTCAAGATAAGGATAAAAGACACATTAAAAATAACTTTAGCTTAAATATTGAAACATTACTATTTCTAAATTCAAATGTGTATAAGAGATGTTCTAAAATATATGAGCTACTAAAAATAAACTCTAAGCTCTTCCTATAGTTTTTGACTCAAGCAGCTAAACATGGCAAAATATATCACAATATTTTGACAGGACATTAAAACATGACCATTAAAATGTGGTATCTACTGTGGAGGGCTCTTTAGTCAATAATTCCTGCGTTAATCTAGAAACATCCTGTAATAATTCAGGCAAATCTGAGAAGGAAGTGGCAGTTCAGACCTTGTGCTTAAAGCATTGTGTTCTTTAGTGTAAATCAGCAATGAAAAATTCATATTTTAAAAATAAACAGCTATAAATACAAGGTATGGCATCAATTACAAAATGAAGATGATATTGCCTTTAAGAAAATCCAACTAATTTTCATTCATCCAAATATGTTCAGTCTTACTTTAAAATTAATATGTAAATAGAGGCATATTGCATTTTTCCAGGAAGAGAGACAGAGTATGCTTTCATACTTCACACTGCAGTAGAAGTGGCCACATCTGCTCACCTCAGAAAGCAGATGGAAGTTCAAATACTGTATCAAAGTATATATTTAAATGAGAAAATTTAACTGCCTATGTGTTACAGTTTAATTCAATATAGCTCAAGCAGGAAGATTCGAATTTTTTTACAATTCCTCAGTTAATTGATTGTTGAATAACATCTTCCAAGACCAGACCTTTATTCATCTCATTTCATATACCCTGATCTGAAATTCCCCCAGATTACCTCAGGTCATAAAAAATGATAACTAAGGACAAATTGAAGTGTGCACCACACACTGTTCACTTGCAGTTTCTATTTTCTAGCATTTTTCTGGGATTTTAATTTACTGGAGATAAATGACCAGAATACCTATTTATATAAAACTACTTTTAGAGCTTGAGTCAAGAAATATTAAGAGCAAGTATATCCCCACAATGTTTCTGTGAAGAGTAGAAATGACCTGCTGCCATTTCACTCTCTCAGGAAACTTTTTACAACTCTCAGTCATAGACAAATGGAAAAGCTTCTCACCTCCAATGATAAACATTCTTATAAAGATGGTTATTGATGCAAATGCTTCCATGTTTTCTGCCAGATTAGCTTTCCTGTCCAATATGTTACACTACTGAGGAGGTGTTTCCTAAAATGATAGCTATACAGGCACAAACGAATGAACAATAAAAGAACATCAGCATGAAGTCTGGAATATGAAATCTATACATCTATCTGATTTTACCACTGCTGAAAGGTTTTTAAATGTTGGATTCCTTTCACTTGTGCATCCCCAACAAGTATATAAATGTCAGCTCTTTCAGTTATAAACAGCTAATAGCAGGCAGCCAAATTGTCTAAATAGTAAAAGGGAAATTCACGAAATTTAGGCTTTGAGATAGAAAAAGCTAATTAGAACATAATAAAAAGCATAAAGCTTTGGAACATAGTTCAAATTGTACCTTATTAAAGAATGATCATATTCAGCAGCTAAAGACACCTAACTTGAACAGGGTACAGCCCTGTACAGAATGTACATGTTTTTCATCGGGACACTATGTGACGAGATGTTCCACACTGAATAGGCCTGTCACACACTGACTGCATTTAGCTGTTTACTGGGCAGACGAGGAAATGGAAGAATCTCCAGCCACCTCATTTCACTGACCTCTACAACAACTTAACTAGTGCACTTAGTAGAGAAACCCCAAGTACTTCTGAAAGTACATAAGGTTATGCTTATTTGCAATGGAAGACAAGGAATAATAGCTTCCTAGTCACCCAGCTTGGGTAAATGATCAAACATTCAATCTGTGAATAACTGTTGTGCTGGTTCAGCCATCATCATTTTATGCTGCCATCAGTTGTCTGATCACACAGGCCAACACTGAACCCAGCAACTTCCCCTCAGAAGGCTTCTTTCAGACAGTCGTGGCATAGGTTCCTGTGGGCCCAGCTCCTCCACTGCCCACTGTGGTGTCAGCATTGCCTGCTGGACACAATGGACAGAGATGTCTCCCTCAGTGGCCTTTCACATGGAAGGGCACCACCAAGAGAGATCACCAAGACAGATCTGCAAGATGCAACCAGCCCCAACAGAAGCCACACTCAACAGGAAGCTCTTCCAACTGATCAGTTCCTGGTTGATATAATCCTGCCCTCACCCACCACCCCAACCATGACCACCTGGGAGAGGACAGAGACACAAAGACACAGGTGGGCCAGATTCTGCCTCTAGAACATGAAGCCAATAGGAAAAAAAACCAGTTTGCTATGTTGTGACTCATTCACAGGTCAACTCCAACTTGGGGCCCACAGCTCGGGCCCCAGCACTTCAATAACTGAAGGAAAAATTAAAATTCAAGGAGAACTTGAATTTTTTGTTTAGCATAATCCTAAAATCTGTGCTGTTCACATAAATTTGTATTTAAAAATAAATACATGTTCTTCAAAAATAAAGTACTTTGCAATAGAACTCCATCATCTCTGACATTGATCATAGTGGTTTTCTTCTGTCATGAGTGTGATGGAGTATGACCAGTCTTAAGCAGGCCATATAATGTAATTATTGTCAACATCCATATATATTCAATTGGACGGGTAATTTTTTTCTCACTGATATTATCTTCCATCATCTCTATGGATAGATCTTATGTTTGTTTTCTGGAACATTCATAACACTATTGGAAAATCGATTTGTAAATTATAAATGAGGCAGGGCCATTTATAATAAACAGTGATTTTTAAAAGATAAGGTTTTGGAACTCAGTTTCTAACATTAATGTGAACTGTCATTGCAAGGGGTTAGTTAAGCACAGCTAGAGCAAACAGGACAAGCAAACTACAGAATAATAACATTATAGAAGAGGACACTATTGAACAGAACAGACAAAATGGAATGCCAAAAATTAGATAGTGTCAGGATCCAGAAGGTTTAAGAAATGATGAACTTCAAAATTATTGTTTCACTTATAGCTTGGTGCTGATAATAAGTTATCAACTAACTGGTATCATCTAAACAAATGGCTAGCTACGTTTGCAAGCTTTATATAGATAACTATGCAGAAATAATCTACAGCCTCCAGGCTCAAGTTGAATTTGTCACTTCTCCATGGTACTTTCCTGCAACAGCCTATTCAAGGGTCAGTTCTACAGCAACTCATTTAGTGCACCTAGTAGATAAAGCCCGTGTACTTTTGAAAGCACATAAGGTTAAGCTTACTTGCTACATGGATGCACTGCAGGATAGTGCAAATTATATGACCACAGGATGGCATCATGTCATGGAGGTCAGCAAAACAAGATGGCTGAAGTTCTTCCAGAAAGGCCTCACTGAGTCCTACTGCAAAGCCAAATGGGATATATGAGCTCAAGCTCCAGCTCAAGGAAAACTGCTTGTAACAGAGACATAAAATTTCAAGGTTTCAAAGCATTTGGAGGCCACCCAGCTCACGTACAATGTGTAGGCACGGCCAGGGACTATTAACATCTGTGATACCTGCTTGCTAAGTTATATAAATAACAAGTAGGTCACATGGCCAAATGTCACTCTGTGTTTTCCGATGACTGTTACCTAGACATTTATCCTGCCACAGCTTGTTGCTTTTCTTCATTTAGGCCCAAGTTCTGCAGAGTTCCAAGGCCTTATCATGTGGATGGTAATAAAGACACAATGTCTTACATTCAAATCTATTTGGAACAGAGATTGTCTTGTGATATAGGTCTGTATAATGCCCCAGGTTTCAGGGTATTTCAGTTTGCTGTAATTAAAAACAAAACCAAACAAGCAAACAGAACCCAGAAAACAACACACACACCCCCAAAAAAAAACCCAAACACAAACCAACACAAAACCAGTAGAAAGTCACCTTCTCTCCAAAAGATTTCTTCCACACACTAACCTAGGGAGATTACTTGGAATTAGCTGATCTGTAGAAAGCATTCCTCTAACAGCAGTTGTTCTCATTTTTCAGTTCTCTTTGGACCAGAAATGGGCTCTTGCCCACTTTAATTACACCATCACTTCAGAATCAACCAACAAAGTCAGCACTACTGGCAAAAAAAAGAATACAAAAAATCGAGAGAATAATCTTACTTGCAAACCCTCATCAATGATGATTAAGGGACTGGAACACCTGCCTTATGAGGAAAGGTTGAGAGACCTGGGGCTTTTTAGTCTGGAGAAGAGAAGACTGAGAGGGGATCTAATTAATGTGTATAAACATATGAGGGCTGGGTGTCATGAAGAAAGGGGCAACTTCTTCTCACTTGTGCCCTGTGATAGGACAAGGGGCAATGGATACAAGCTAGAGCACAGGAAGTTCCACCTCAACATGAGGAGGAACTTCTTTACTGTGAGGGTTACAGAGCACTGGAACGGGCTCCCCAGGGAGGTTGTGGAGTCTCCTTCTCTGGAGACTTTCAAGACCCGTCTGGATACATTCCTGTGTGACCTGCCCTAGATTCTATGATCCTGCTTGGCAGGGGGCTTGGACTTGATGGTCTCCAGAGGTCCCTTCCAACCCCTAACATTCTATGATTCTATGATCAATCTCATTTCCATTTCTTTTTTGCATTCTTGAAACAATACTTTTATGTTGCCACTATACCGTTGCAACAATTATAATTTTCATGTGTCTTTATTTTTGTAAACTAAAGCTTTTTATTAATAAATACAACTGGGATTGAATAAAGAATGCTGGCAAAGTTAGCAAAAGAAAAAGCCTTTGAAGCAAAAGTATTCTGGTCATCATTATCCTAAGACATCATATAAAAGCCTTTCTCCTATAGCAAAAGAAAAAGCCTCTGAAGCAAAAGTATTCTGGTCATCATTATCCTAAGACATCATATAAAAGCCTTTCTCCTATACTCATCTTAACACTGTGAACAAGAGGTATCTGCTTCTGGAGAGCAGTAGAATGAAGGTGCCACAATATTAGCAGTATTGCAGAAAGTAACAGGCTCTGATATGACAGAATAATAATAGAAAATACATCTATTTCAGGGAGAAAACATACTAATTTGTAGTCAACTCTACAGAGTAGAGAGATACTGAAAATAACTCCTTAAAATGGCTTCCTCAGAAGATGGTAGGATATTAGTGTACTGCCTCTCTTTCCTGAGAGACACAACGAAGTGCATTAGACAGAACAATGATGAGTGCTACTTTTTAAAAAGGGTAGTTAACTATTTCTACTAATACTAATAGCCCTTGGCTCTTCATATAAAGTTTTTCTTCTCACTTGCATCTCACAGCACTTTGCAAAAGTTGTGGTTTATAGTCCCTTTCAGCCAGGGAATTCAAAAGCAAAGCATTAACTAAGTGGGTTTGCCTCTTGAGGAAACAGCAAAGGAGGGAAAAACATGCCTAAACTGTTTCTGTTGCTGCCAAGAACAATCATCTCTTTTGTCCTCATCCTTGCAAGTTCACACCTGGAGAAGGCTGATAACAGAGTTATAGAGGGAAGGGGTAAAGGTAAGCAGGCTGACTGGAGGCGGTGAAGGGAAAATAAGGGTCAGGAAAACCTTGGAGGAAGTCGAGTTTGACAGAACACAATGTGGAAAGCTCACATAGTTGGGAGGGCCAAGACCCGGTGGTAAAGATGGTTCATTAATATTTATATAGACTGTCAACCACTTTGGGAAGTAGAGCCCAGATATGACAACCTTGCACTGCACCACAAAGTTCATTCTAGTGGGGAATGTGGCATCTTTTGCACAACATGTAAGGTTTCATCACAATCTAAGGGACAAAATAAAGACACATCTAACTGAAGCTAGGGAAAACTTAGAAAACAACAGGTAATTCTCTAGACTACAGACTGAGGTTCGCTTTTCCCACAACTGCTAAATGAGAAAAGGCTCTACTTAGCTCCCAGATAGTGGAAGACACTTGAGGTCCACCTGTCTCTATCAAGAAGTGTATTTCTTTCCCTTATGTCATTATTCTTTTACAGAGGTCAATGAATGCAAGAAAAACTCTCTGTTGTGCAATTCACTAGAGCAGAATACAGAGTTCCTCTACCACAATCCTTTAAGCAACACTTTTGCTTTGTATCCACCAACAGTAGAATCTATAATCTACCATATGGACCTCACAGTAGACATTGCACTGGCTTAGTTCCAGTAAATTTCTGAAAAATATTGTTTCAGCCACTAAATCTACAGTTTTAATCAACTTACAAAAACAAATCATTGCAAGCAGAGAGCCACTGCACTCCCTAATATTTAGGCTTCATGGAAACAGTGATTTCATCTGTCAGCACAAACAACCTACCCTCTCTTAGACAGCTCTTTACTATCCATAGAGTCAGACACCACACTTCAAACTCATCCCTCTGAATTTAGGAAAGATTTCAAATATGGAAGATAGCCCCAGTTGTTGCTTATTTGGACCAGAATTCCTGTGAAACATAAATGACAAGGTTTGAGACAGAATGTTTATCTGGATCATCTGATTTCTAGTTTGAACACAGACTTCCATGCTGCTCTTATGATATGTTTTATGGGAACCCTTCTAATATTGAATTTCTCAACTATAATTTCCTTCACACCAAGAAAAAAAAAGGAAAAAGCTGAAAAAAATGGTAGGGCCTTCAGTGGTGCAATTTCCAAACAATCCCAATGTTCAAATGAACAACAATACCAAAAATATTTCTTCCTAAGATCTTTAATTCTAGCCACCCTTGAGCCTTGCAAAATCAACTGCACTCTAGAAAGAAAGCAAAACACAGTAGATCAGTTAATCTTTTCTATAGTAGATCTCTATTCCGTGCAATGCTCCGACCTGACTAGTAATGTGGGAAGGACTGCAATATCCTATTTTATCAATCCCAAGGAACATAAGTCCCTGCTAAAACACAAGTCTCTGGTAAAAATTCCTTTAACAAATATGACCTTTAAAGAAACAATGTGCAAAAGGCTTTGAGGTGTTTAGTTACCTAGCCACATAGAATGCAGCATATAACACTGAAAACAGACATTATTTCTTTCACCTCCTATTAATTCTATCACCAGATATTTATCTCTGTCTGGCCAGACTACCCTGTGTCTTATCCCCATGTAATCATCTACCCTTATTCTAATTTAAAATAAAGAGTAGGTGAGGCAGCCATCCAGTATTGATGGGACATATAACAACCTCTTTGTAATAGCACAAGGTGCTCTGCATTAAAAAAAAAAAAATTCTTAAATATTGTTATACTATCACATAAACAAATTTATTAAAATGTATAGCAAAAAACCTACTTAGAGACAAATACTTTTATCCTAGCAAACTGCAGATCTTATCTGGAAGAAGTGTAAAACACATTGCTAAAAACAATTATTCCAGAGCAGACATAAACATTCACATAAACTTCTGTTTACTTTTATTGTTGTTTTATCACTGTTGTCACCATGAGCCATAGTCATAGACCATGATGTCACATCACCTTAACTACTGAAAAATTAATATTTCCTATGTAATTGAGCTTACTTGTACATTGTCAAAGGCAATTGACAGAGGTTTCAGGGCAGAAAACTGCATGATTTATGTCATTAAAAGTGAGATAAAATGTCTGGTGCCTGCCCATAATACAGTGTAATTCAGTGCCATATCTCTTCAGTTAACGAATAACCATATTTGCCATAGAATTTTGCTTTGTATCCCATATCTTTACTTCCTGTCTTTTTTGCACACTTCTGTTGCCTTGTATAAATACACTTCTACATCTTCATTATTTTAAGAAGAATACATACGGGTTTTTTGCCTTCCCATCAAGTTTGAACTGTCTTTAGTTCAACAGAGTTGAGATGCATGTGGGGGAAAAAAAAAAAAAGCCTCTACATTATTTAACAGCGTTTGACATGAGTACAGAACTGGGAAAAAATGTATCTTTGAAGTGCATGTGCACTGTGATATTATATATATATACTGTGATATTATATTACCAGGTGCTGATAAAACATGACACTACATGAAATGATGATACACCTTTGTCATGCAGAATTTTAGCTGCTTTGGAAGAGTATCACTTGCTGTTCTGAGAAAGAAAAATTCTAAGTTATCAGGAAAGTTACAGGATGGTTGCACCCAACACTGAAGAAAATGACTTAAAAATAGTTTCAACTTCACTGCCCAGAGCATACATTAAATGCATTATCTGTATTGAGCTCTGCTGCAGCTCTAAATTTAGTGAAATGTGGTTTTCACTGAGACTAAAGAAACGGGTAATCTCTGTGGAGAGTGAAATTTCAGCATTTTCTTTATTCAGTGGCTTCTCATTTTCCAACCAGACTACCTCAGGCTATGATTTATCAGTCCTCAGAAGCTAAGGCTTGAAGGTCTTATTAAACATGTGGATAGGAAACCTTTCTGGAAAACTTGGTGTTGAAGGAAGAACTGACAATGGAACTATTGCACTACTGTGAACTCTATGTAGTAGGTACCTAGATATTGAAATTGCCTTCTTTTGACTGAGATCTAAAATAGAAGTGTAATTAGCAAAAGCCTTTCAAAAGATTAATCTTATTCTCCCCACAAGAGGAAATGCCTGCACTCATATTTCAGTAGGATATGAGGCTGTAGTTCTTCATACTGCCAGGTCAACACAGCAGTAAACCTTTCTTCTGACTTAACTATGGTCATGTAACCATAGTTCTATTGAATTTGCTAGATAACACAACCTGGAGATTATACTAGCTTCATGCTTTTGTGATAACTGCACGTCACTACAGAAACACCTTCTTCCCCATAAAATCAAAGTGATATAGATCATCTATACCCATCTGGCATAAAGTCAACAAGAGCAAAGCTATCTCACCAAAAATTTTCAGAGAAATCTAAAGTGCTGGGGCTTGAGTTGTGGGCCACAGGTTGGAGCTGACCTGTGAATGAGTCACAACATAGCAAACTGTTTTGTTTTTTCTGTTGGCTTCATGTTCCAGAGGCAGAATCTGGCCCACCTGTCTCTGTGGCTCCTCCCTCACCCAGGTGGTCATGGTTAGGGGGGGTGGGCATGGCCAGGGCTATATTAACCAGGAGCCAATCAGTTGGAGGAGCTTTCTCTTGAGTGTGACTTGTGTTGGGGCTGGTTGCATCTTGCTGAGCTCTCTTGGTAGTGTCCTTCCATGTGAGGGAACCATCTCTGTTCATTGTGTCTAGCAGACAACACTGGCACCACAGTGGGCAGTGGAGGAGCTAGGCCCACAGGAACCTATGTCAGGATTGTCTGAAGGAAGACTTCCGAGGGGATGTTGCTGAGTTCAGTGTTGGCCTGTGTGATCAGACAACTGATGGCAGCATAAAATGATGATGGCTGAACTGGCACAACAAAGTCTAACCTAGCCATGTGAGTGGGTTGTTTTCTTCTGTGGCCAGGATGGTTTCCATCCAAGACTAAGAGCTCTAATGTTGGATTTACTGTATCACCATGTTATAGCCTGTACACAGATCCAAAGATCAAAAAAACCCATTTGATGCTTGGTAAAAAGTTTTGAGGATGAGACCTACCTCTAGATTAAGACATCTAAACATAGGGTTATACATGAGAGCTAGATGTTCTCACTCCTACTGTAGTTAGTGGAGATCTGATCAATATACCTGCTAGAAGCCAAAGGCAATTCAGCTCTAAACTGTGTCCTGAATTTGGCAGCTCATAGGCCAGCATGGTTAAAAGCACCATTTCTGTGGCCAATTTTAGACAAATTAATGATGCACCTGTCAACTCACTTCATTACTTTCAACTCCTGAACCTAAATGACCAGGGACATATGCATTGCAGGATCAATCATGCAGTTTTGTCTCAAGGCTGAAATTCACATCTCTACATACCATAAGGGCCACTCTACTTCCACAGTGTCCTCGCTATCTGTACATCATCTCTGTGCCTTCAAAGCTCCGCTGAAAAGCAATCAGAACAGAAGCATAACAGTTCAGATTTCGTTTAACATCACAGCTCAAATAGTATGATTTCCTATCAGCATTAAGTCCTCTTGGAGAAATATACAATGGCATAATCTACATAAAGCACCTAAAATTACCTAAATGCCAGAGGTACTGAGCTGCCTACTGAAACATACACTGATCCTATACATCCTCTAGGCAGCCTTTGCTGACTAACACCTATGAAATCCAGTATGGAATTTAAATCTACACACACACAGACTTCTCAAGCTCTCCATCCAACTACACCTCAGCATTACAGCAAGGTTCAAGCATCTTCTCACACATGACATTTAACTGAAAATGGCTTACCCTCAGGGAAAATTTGGATGAAGATGCTAAAGATATACCCTGCAGATCAGCCTAAAAGTTTTTTAGCATGGATAATAGATAGAATTCTGATTATATTAGTACCAGCCAATTGATTTGGGGAAAAAAAATCTATTGCCTTAGGTTTAGCTTGTTTTACAACTGCCCTGTAGTTTGCTGGTAAAGCTGAATAGTCAGAGGCCAAGTTCCACCAGATGCAGCAGAGACTGGAATTTGGATGTTTTCCAGCTCAACAATTGGTATAGACACTATCTGGATTATGCAGTCCCTTATTAAGAAGTGTCAAGGATTAGCCAGAACTAAAAACACTTGTGAGATTAGGGATTTATTTATATTGGGACAATTAACAAAAAATGGTACTTTAAAGAGAAGCTGTAAAACTGCATTAAACTCTAATGTGGATGTTATCCTTTAGAATTACATTTGAATGATCTAACTTCACTGTAGAAGTAAATTAAATTAAATGAGGACTACTTGAATTCTGGCTAAGAAGGTCCTCAGGGTTTTTAATGATGTTTAACTGATCTACTTCTAAGTCACATCTTTGGTTGACTCACATTACTTTTAATGAATTGCTCCATGTAGATAAATCTCAAGTTCTGAAATGAGGAAGTCCCACAAAAAGAAAAGTGACTGCTAAATTAATGACAACAAAACATTTCTAAAAACTGCTGCAATAGAGCTTGTTCACCTGCAAAGCCAACAATAAGTAATCACAATGATTCTGGATCTGCATGATGAAGGAAGAACTTTTGGGGGGAAGTAAAGGTTGAAGGCTGTCTAGGGCACAGTGATCATGAGATGATTAAGTTCTCGATCCTTGGAGAAACAGAGGGGTTAGTAAAACTGCCAC
>VZZY01015828.1:0-14843 GCA_013400335.1 Eurystomus gularis
GTCACCGTCTTGAGGGCTGTGAGCCCATATCTTAATGATATGAAGATTCATAGGTCATGTTCCTAATAAAGCAAAATTATTTGGGAAGGTTTAGTTTAATCAAGCAAAGGAGCTAGGTGATATGATACTTTACCTTTCCAAAAAGTTTTCAGAGCAATTTTAAGTAATTCCATTCCTTTTCTCAAAATGGCCTTGCAAAATAGTTCCAAAAGGATTATTTCCCATTGGCTTTCATGAAGATTATGCAAATCTCAAAATATGTAGAACCTAGAGAAAATAATCTATAAAATACATGGAATACTGTAATCTTTTTAGCTATGTGACAGAGGTGTACATATGAGCCATGCACTATTTAGGCCTTCAGAAAGGGGAAAGTGTAATAATAACACTTGAAATTTAAACTTTTGACTACTTTCACACAGAATTGCAGGAAGATCAGAGGGTGCCCTAAAGCGGGAGATTTCTTTATTAATTTTATCTACGTATGTCTGTCATACTAGTCAGTCATCTAATCAGCATACTCCAAAAATCTATAGGAATGAATCATGGAAAGCAAATTGTTTGTCTCTCAAATGGTATTTCTTTTTTTACACCATCTAGTCAGACCCATCAGCTTGTAGACAGGTTGTGAACTATGTTTTTCAAATAGTTATGATATGTAACTAAATTGAATGTGTTGAAAAGGAAAAAAACCACATTTTTTTAATGTCGGTAAGCAAACTGGCTTTATAAACTTGCTATATTCGAAAGGTTATATGAACTTTGAAAAAAATTTCTGGTATACTTTTGCTGTAATGTGTTACAGAGGTGCCCTGACTGGCTTTGTGTGAGCCAGCTTGGGTATCTGAAACAAGATGGCTAAAGCCAAGCTTCATATGGTTAATGTTCCCTTCAAGAAGACTGTTTAAAGCAGACTATGGTATGCTAAACTCTTCTCTTAGTTAAAGGAGATTTTTCTTGCACTGCATTTTTTCTCCATAAGCTGTTTGCTGCAAGAGTACTTGTGCTTTCTTTCGAAGCGGCGGATATGGATCAGAGCATTGCAGTTGAAATGTGAAAAAGGATCATTTCAGATTTTAATGCACATAAAGGACATTTGACTTTGTTATAGTGAAACCTGGGATATAGAAAAAAAGAGGTTTTTAGTCCAAAGAGAAGATAAGCAGGAACTGTTAATAGAGGTTAAATGTTAGTTAAGAACTCTGACAAAAATAAAATAATATTTAAGATTATCAGAGGGCTGGAACACCTTTCCTATGAAGACAGGCTGAGGGAGTTGGGCTGGTTCAGCCTGGAGAAGAGGATGCTTCGGGGAGACCTTACTGTGGTCTTCCAGTATCTGAAGGAGGCCTACAAGAAAGCTGGGGAGGGACTTTTCACAAAGGCTTGTAGTGATAGGATGAGAGCTAATGGCTTCAAACTGGAAGAGGGTAGATTTAGATTGGAAATCAGGACGAAATTCTTCAGTCTGGGGGTGGTGAGACACTGGAACAGGTTGCCCAGGGCAGGTTGTAGATGCTTCATCCCTGGAGGTGTTCAAGGCCAGGTTGGACGGGGCCTTGGTCTAGAGGCAGGCGTCCCTGCCATGGCAGGGGGATAGGAGCTAGATGATCTTTGAGGTCCCTTCCAACCCCAGCCATTCTGTGATTGATATAGTTCCTTCATGTCTTGCTTCTTACTTTTCTCTGTAATTATAAAGTACTGCACTGGATCTTGTTTTTAATAATCCTTCAGAAAAGAAACACAATTATTCCATCTGGTATATCGCAAGCACTTTAGAAAAAGTGATGCAACTTGTGATATACCTCAAAAAATGATGTAAATTACACATAAGCACATACACATGCAAATTCTAGTCCATATGCCAAACTAGGTTACTCAGCACCTCAGCTGTCAGTCTGACAATGGTTAAAACTCACATTAAACAAGGAACTTCATTTAAAAAAATTATCATCTCTAGTTGAACTGTTCTGTCCTACCCTTATGCTTCATAGCAGGACTTCTCTAGAATTTTCCTCTGCTTTCTTGTCTGGCTTCTCTTATATAAAAATAAAAAGTAAATAAATCTTCACTTGTTCCCTCAAAGGTGAGTTGTAGAAACAGGAATGATCTTCCAAAGCAATGGGAGGGTCAGATCTCTCCATTATATTGGTTTTGGACAGGATAATACTAAAGCAGAGAATAGTTAAATCTGTTCAAAATTACGTGTTTTGCCACCTGGCCCAGTAAAGCTTCTAGGCGCTGATGCTGACTTATGAAGGACTGTGTTCATGCAGGATCACTGTAAGTAAAGAAGCCTTACAGCTTTCTGCTGTGTCTGGGTGGATAGTAGAGTTTCTGTGCATTTACACAGGAGGCAGGAACTGAGAATCCCTGGCTGCATTTCACTTTTTTGGCTGAGTGGGTCAGATTTTCACCTCATTTTGCTGTAGTCTGCATTTACAATAATAAAGGCAAAAAAAGGAAAACAAATCATGTATTCAGGCAGGGGAGCAGGACAACAACAGAAATAATACTGAATTTGAACTGCTCACAGCAGAATGTAATAGCAATATTCACACCCATTCACACCCAAGTGACTGTAGTGTTTCTTTTCACCTTTTACTTTCTTCAGTTGTTGCAAGGGATCTCTCCCCTGGAATTTCCATTATCCACTTATCCTCTACACTAGGATTGTCTGTCAGCTGCCGCCGCCTCTGTAGTATATTTAAGAGAGAAATCTGACATTAGAACTAGTAGCTATAGTTGCAGACAGTTGGCTTTGTTCTTTGTCTAAAGGAGCCACAAATTAAGATAGCTTTGCAGCATCTGGATAAGCATTGCCTTTCCCTTATGTGGAACATCCATCTTTACTGTTACTACATTTCCTGGTTGCTGAGTGCATTGCAAATTTGCATGTATTAAGTGAGTTCATAGAAGACATATACTTTCTGGTTTAGGAATATCATACATTAATGAATTAAACTCGACAAGCCTAATTCTGTATTTTGCGTTGGTCTGTGTTATTCTGGTCGTTCCTGTCTTGAATACCAAGCCTGTAACCTGGTTTTCCAAAGTTCCTCTTCCCGTGAGCAATGCATATGATACCCTTTGGAACATTTTGAACAGAGAATGTAAGGTACATCAAGCAGCTTTTGATAAAATAGCATACTGTTTAATATTAATGTGTTTACTCTGTACCAGATTTACAGAACTCCTAGGTCTACTCTGAATTTTACTGGAATGAATAGTTGATAAAAGAAGTAATCTATTACATGAACAAACTCCAGAATACCAAGTGGGAAAATGGAAGCTTTATTTCACTAGGGTTTATCCAGATTGGTCTACATTTTATACCCCAAATTATTAAGAATTATTCATAGAGTCATCACTGTATTTCATGCTGGTTACAAGCTTCATCTGGAAAGACTTGGGAAAATGTACTTATAATTTCCATACCTACCTTCTTATCCATAATCTGAATTTCAGCAGTTAGTAAAGTCCTAGACAATATAAAAACTGAAATGACAACCAATCATACGGAACAATATGCATCGAAATGTGCCTTGAAGATCATTCATTAGGTTTTACAGGATAGCAAAACTCACCAAGGGGGGGTGCATGTGTTTATGTGTACAATCTGCTGAAGCTGAAAAAACAACTGCTTGATGAGTGTTTCTTCCTTTGTACCAGCCTACCCACTGAGCTGGTAATTATTCTTGCTTTTTATCTAATCATTATAAGACAGAAAACAATCTTTTTTTCCCTGCTTTTCTCTTTCACAAATCACACATAGGAAAGTCTTTGTTTTCTGAATCCATTTTTATTTTCCCCTGTCCTTCACAATTCTTATTAATTTTTTTAAAATTATATATACAGTAATTAATGTTCTTCAGAAAATAACAATGTTTTTATTAGGCAGTGGTACAGATCTCCTATCCCATTCTCACACACACAGGTCTGAGCAAAACTCCCTGGAAGGTGAAGAAAAATTATGCATGTTCAATCAAAGTATGTCAGAATAATCAGGAAGGCATTAAAGAAGAAATAGCTAATCCATGACTTCCATGAATGAAGCAAATTGATTATACAAATTACAATGAAAAGCAATAATAACTAATTTTAGATTCATAACTGTGAGACATTTAATAAAATAGGATTTTATAAGCACAAAGCTTCAATTTCAAGAGACCCTAAATCCCATTGAGAGACTAAAATCCCATTTAGAGTGACTAAATCCTATTGAATTTCCCTTTAAAAATTGTATTCCTTGTGTCATTCAGAATGGACATTATTTATTTATAAATAATCTTGAGTATATAAATGTCACGTAACTTTATAGTAGAGTATGTATACCTGAATGAAATTAATATATTACAAATTCTTCAAAACAAAAGCAGTTTCCTTGGGCTGTATCTATAGAAAGCTCAGGATTACCAGAACCCCTGAGCTCATTACACAAGGCCAGTAACAGTAGCACCATTAATATTGTATTGCTTGAGGTAAATGGTATTTCTTTAAAATTTTGTATGTTGCATTTTATAAAGTATCATCTACTGCATGTATCAAATGTATTAGACAAAGGCTTTAAGTAGTAGTAGTAGTAGTAGTTTAGTTGTATATATTCCTATATTAGAATGCAACAGATTATCATTCCACTTAAATGGAAAAAAATGCATGTATACCAGAAAACAACACAGGTATATTCAGGAAATGTACAAAACAACTCAGAAGAACAATTCGGCTGAACATAGTTCATAGTATTGCAAGTTTGAGTGATCTTGTTGTGAAATAAATGATGTTATCTTAGATGTCAATGCTTGTAGAATGTATTTGGTTTTGGTTTCTCCTTGTAGTAAAACCAGAATGGCATAAAAGACGTGGATTATTAAGAGTCTGATAATAATCAATACAGAGAAGAGAAGTACAAGAAAAAGAAACATTCAGGATAGAAGGGACAGGGGGAGGGGAAAAAGAAAGAGTGAGAAAAAGCAAAATAAGGAGAAAGTTAGAATGACAGATGTACAGTAAAGGAAGAAAGCAAAGCCAGCCCACTGGTATTTATGTTAAAGATTTCTGTCTTTCAGTAGAGAAAGTTACTTTCTGACTATTTTGGTCAGTAATGTGTTATTCTTCTGATTTGACCCTTAGGCAGCTATTGCAATGTTGCAGATGGTTACTACCAGGATTTTAAAACATCTCTCAGGTTTGTCCCAGGGTTTATGTCTAAATAGTAACCAATCATTATTCCTCCCACAGAAGATTGGTATTTTTCTTTAGCTTACAGAAATCTTACAGTAATCAAATCTGATTTTTCCTATTTAAATTTTTTCTGTATGGAGGGTGTTGAAAAAGTATTTTCAAAGTCTGTTAATAACACTGGCACAATAATATCCTCTCCCCATCAAATCATGCTTGAAATCATATGACTAATATTCAAAATTTCCTTGGTACATATAGATTAAAAGTAAATAAATTAATATAGTAATGACAGTTTTAAAGTAGAATTATGAACATTTTGTGATATAATACATCTAAAATATATACCAAACCTAAACAACAGAATCAATCAAAAGCCAAAATGAAGTGACTCGTGTAGAAATGCTGAGAAACAACAAAGCAGCCCACATCCAGAAGGCAATCCAGGGAAACCACATGGCTTGAAACAAGGGAAAATAAACCGGGTAATGTAAGGCATGCTGTGCAGAACAAGCAAATACAAACAGCATACAACAATGTACAGAAATGACTGAAATAGGATATGAAATATAACAAAAGGATTAATGAGGCAGACAGAAAAACAGGCTCCTGAAGTGCCTAATAATAATGAAAGGGAGGAAGGAACTAGGAGAACAGTATGGCTAAACCAAAGGTGTTGCACAAAGCCCATCATTCTACTGTTCAACACTTCTTTAAAACAAGCAGGGTTTTGTCTAAGTCTAGGGATCTAATCCAAGGCATAAAGGCTAAGTAAACAATGACTTTCCCTGATACCCTTTTGTGGAAGGAATCTGAAGGGGATATTGAACTTTTACTGTGAGAGCACCCACTTTGCAGAAATGTAGTATTTGAATATAGGCATCTTTTAAACTGTTTTTTATTGACAATGCAGTGCCATGGCATCTGTTTGACAAGACAGAAGGGTAAGAAGGAGGATGTAAAATAGTAAAAGGAGGCAGATTATGGAGCTGTTGGAAGAAACAGAGTGCCACTAGTCTGTTTTCAACAGCAGTTTCATTGCCAAACTGACTCCTATTAAAATGGTGTCAAGCGTATTTCTCACCGGCCCAGACTGCAGAAAAATCTGCAGACTGCAGAGAAGTTAGCAGGCTCCCCATGAATGATGGCTGTACAAGGTATAAGGAAATGTCTGAATAGACCCTGAAAGTGTACAAGTTGATATGAAAATGATGAACGGATAATTACAGGATCTTCAATGGCTTTAAGAGATCAAGAAGATGCAGGGCAAGAAGTTTGGTGAAAGAGAAAGAATTGCAATCAATGACAATGAGTTACTGAAACCAGTGAAAATTTTACACTTAAGTGCCCATTTCTATGCCTCAAATAGAAAATTTGTCCAGATTTTTTAAAATACTTTTTTTTTAGGTATTCCATAAATAAATGCTTTAAAAATTACAATGCTAGAAGTGGTAGTGGTATAGATCTGCTGAGCCTATGTTTATTAACTTATTGATGTAGATTGATGAAAATGCAATGTGACTTATCTCTTCTTAAAGAGATACCTTACACGAACAGCTAGCCAGAAAATTAAGACATGAGTACAGGTAAAAGAGATGTTAAAACCATGAAAACAATGCGGAAAGAAAAAGGAAGCCTTTGTTTTATTATAGTTTTGCTACTCTGAAGGCTACTCTCAAGAAAAAGCAAAACAGATGTGTCAGATCACATAAACATTTCAGAAGACTAAGAGGCTGTCTGGAAAAATAAAGAGTAAAGGTGAAGGCATCTCCTGCAAAGATAAAAAGTAGCTGTTCAGGCAGAGTCTGAGGACAAAAGCCTGTGTCTAAGAAAGGGAAACAACATTTTGACAGCTGGAGAATATAGGGTCCCCACCAGAGACCACCCATGAAGGAAATAAGTGGAATCACCTTCACAAGTCATCAGCTTTCAGGTGGAGGCACAGGATGTGGCTTTTCTTACCCCATAACTGCATCTTAGCAGCACCTGTTACCTATCCATCTCCTAAGTATTTGAGACACGATCTATGATCTGGACTGGTCCCTACAGGTAACAGAGAAAAGAATTCAACTTTATTTTCTTTTAAAACGTGTAACTGTACAAAGGCCACAGTGGGAATGGTTTGCTTCAACTGTAGGACTAATCTGCAGGTATCATCTTGTAACTGCACATGCAAACAGATCTTTGCATCAATCCATTATCACAAGCAAGTACGAGATGTGCCGTTGTCATGATTGTACCAAACCTAACTTTCGTAACAATGAAGTCCCCAAAAAGCAGTAGGAGTCTGTCTTGCCACTGGCAAAGCCAATGAAAACAGAAAATGCTGGAATGGGAAAGCTGTTCATTATTGGACAAATTAGTGGAACTGATTTAATGTTTAAATTTCTGTCACCTCATTTTAATTCTAGTTGCTCACTATTAATGGAGATTGTTTATTTATAATAATTGTAACAAACTTTGAGGATCCTTTCATTCAACTTAACAAAATCTATCACTTACATCCCTTTTTTTGGTGTATGTGTGTGGAAATGCAACATTTTTCGCTAATATCAAACACTCCAAAACTTTTTACTCAAGTAGGCACTATGTATCACTCAGCTGTTCAGTTTATAATGCAGGCTCATTACCATACTCATTATTGTGAATTATGGAAGTTGCCTGGCTGGCCTTCGTTAACCATCTGGCACTTAAACACTGATTTGTGTTTATATATAACGTTAATTTTACCTGAACACCCACTGGAAACATGGATTTAATCTGTTTCTCAGTATTTTTGCAAGACCTCAATGATTGTTCCAAAATCTTATTTTGCTTTACCTTTATTATTTCATTTACGTACATGGATGACATCACACAATTGCATACATGCAATAACAGAGAGAATTTTTTTCCTCCTTCTACTGCTTATTCAGTAAAGTAGCTGTTTTCTCTGTCTTAGCCAGGGGCTGTGGTAATGAAGCCTTAACCAGGATCAGCTTTTCAGACCATGCTTTTCACAAAACACTACTTTTGGGACCAACATTCTACAGCTTGGCTTTACTGCTTTAAATAAGTTCCCAAATTTCTTTTATAAGTTGATTCTGAAACATTCAGGAAAATACATTTTTTAAAAGCACAATATTTCAGTAATTCCATTCTAGTGCCTACAAGGCATTAGAATCTATTCTTCAGGGATCTGAAGGAGAAGTAATGCAGGTTGGATATAGCTCCTTTTTCCTTTTGAATTCTGTAAAATTGCTTTTTGTTCTAGGTCTTGATCATTCATAATCTTTAGTGGAAAAAAAAATAAATTGTAATTACTGCACTATCTTTATCAAATATATTAAATCATCAAGGTTCCCAAACATGAATTTTAAAACATTTCAAAGATCTTATAAATACTGTATAGTGTTAACAGCTTGAAAACTTCTGTAATGTCAGAGTCACTCTCTAAAACTCTTGGGAGATGTTTTAACCCCAAATTACAATGTCTGCATCTTCAACAAAGTCTCTAAGATTCCCAGTTGTATATTTTGTCAAATTATTTGCCTGAGCCTAGATACTACTATTTTTTCATAAGCTTTTCCAGCTGAACAGTTGCTTTATCTAACATACAGTCTTGGGCTCTTGTGCCATTAAGAAAATGTCACACAATGACAATGTATATAGTTCCCCCAGGGCAACGAAGCCCCATACAATGAAACTTGGAAATGAATCACTCATTCTTGAAGGTTTCCACAAAAGAGCACTGTGAGCATGTTCTATGAGCAGGTGAGCAGGTTCTATGTGACTGAAGACAGCTACTGATCTGTTTAAGCACTTTGCAGCACTGGCTGGTGAACTGAGATACCAGAGCCCTGTGGTAGAAGATTTATACACCTTAAGTGGGACTTAGTGTGTGTGTGGGGGGGTGTAAATATCTTGATCTACAACTAGGATTTTCAAAGGTGATCCTAACTTGCTACCTGATCCTAGAAGAGCCTAAAGGTGACACACATGTCACAGATGGATTCAGGACAAATCCTCAGAGCCCATTTCAGAGCCCTCATGTTGTTTTGAAATTATCTATGGTGTTTCTTTCTGTTTTCATATTCAGTTCTGTTCTACTCAAAGGATATAAACACACATTTTATGCTCTCCTTCAGAGTTTACTGTATATAAGCTACTGTGGTTAGAAGAGTAAGTGGGTGGGAAAGCTGGTGAAGTTGTGTCATTGTGCAGTAGAAAATAAGAGTGGAAATGTGCCACCTTGTGAAATAGGTAGGAGGAGTAGGAGGACTTAGATGGCAGCATGGTTTCAGGTGTTTTCTCCCAACATGTTCTTTATCATGCTCCATATATTGTCATGGGTGAATGTATAGGGTAAACTCTCCATTTACTTCTTTTTCTGAGGCCATGCTTAGAAAAGAAGAGGCCCATACTAAGAGCTTTTAAAGAACTTTCGGCCTCCTTGGGAACTGACCCTAGCAGAAGGTGACGTCTCCAAAGGACAGGATTGCATTTGCTTTGGTGACCTCAGCAAACCCTGAAGACCAGTGGTGGGTAGCACCCTGATCAGTATGTTGTCTGTTTGTCCCATGTTGTCCTCTGTGCTATTACAGACGTTCATGCAAAATGTTAACTGGATTCTATCCTCCATTCCTGGCCAAGCAGCTACCCAGTTTTTACTTAGCAATAAGGGACTTTCTTCTTCCCTCCTGCAAATGGTTTCTCCCTCACACATATGACAGGCATGTGTTTTTAGAGCAGAATGATCTCCAACAGGAATGAAGAGAGAGTGTGAAGCTGCCAGAATGACAGCCTCATTATAATGCTGTGTCAAAGAGCAGCAGTACAACAGTAAATCTTAGACTTAGTATAGATGAAAATAGGTTAATTCTGTATTGTCCAGATTTAACTCAGATAAACTCCACTCCCCTACATTTCCCCTGAGCTAAGCTGTCAAGTAGCTGTGTTGACTGTTCGGCTGGGAACATGAAATTTATCTAGAAACTTCCTGATTATTTTGGCTTGGGCCTACAAGTTAAATGTAATAGGTGTTCAAACATAAGGCTGGCATAGGTAGTCTATTAGTACTGTCAGTGAGGCTGACAGTAAACTAATCTTAATGTAGTTAAATTGTATGCTGCAGACACCCCACAAAACCTTCCTTTTAAACTGAATTACCACTGAGATGCTGCATTAGTGATCTCAACAGGTATGCCCTATTAACTAGGATTTGGGCCATTATGCAGGTATTATTATGCAAGGATAAATTATAAGACCTGTGAGAATCTGTGAACAAAACCACTTGGTCTTCTAACACTTGATAAAGCTATCTAGGACTCTGAGCACCTCAGCAAGGTATAATATTCACCATCCTCACTAAAACTGACCCGGAGTTTGTTCCTAATAAGTACAAAAGGGAGAAAGGATTCTACAGAATGTGTGTGAGCCTGTTCGCAGTTTAAGAATAAGGCTCTACATGTTTTCCAGACATTCAATTGACAAAATTGAGGCCCTCATCTTTAATCTTCTCTTTCTAGTTAAATAAAGCAAAGACACTAGAAACTATTTGTGCAGACAACTCCTGCCTCTGAGGCATTTTCTGCAGCGCTTCCTGTCTGTACGAAGTCCCGCAGAGGCTACTGAACACCGCTCTCACTGCTGCTGCCAGCCCTGGGCAGAGGTGGGCAGCCCTGGGGAGCTTCTGGCAAAATACCCCTGTGTGGCTCTGCTCTCATGCCCTGCTCTAGCTGCCTACTTCTGGCCTCTGTTAGAGGTTCAGGCAGGTGGGCAGCTTGATCCCTTAGGGCTTGCTTTTTATGGCCTCCTGTGCTTTCTCTGTACACAAGAGAACTAACCTCATTCCATATTTAAATAACATAAATTTAACTAATGCTTTCATTACCTCCTTTATTACTTTGAGTTCCTACTTGTTAAACTCTGCTGACAGTTGCAATAGCATAAAGAGCATGCTTTCTGGATTCACTGTTTGTATGCCAATTATCTTATTTAAAATAAGGCTATGTATGGCCAATTCATTGCAAGAGATGGAATAGATTTCCATTCATAATAACAACTAATGGTTTTTGAGCAATTTTCATAGTTTGTCAGCCCGTGTTCTGCCTTCAGATTTTCGGAAGTCAACACTTCAAATAAAGGATTCAGACTGCTCTTTGCTGTACAGATACACACAATTAAGCTTGGAGGCTAATAGATCTTTAGATTGTGTTGGCATCAATTAGCTATGCTATTCCTTTGGGTAAATTGCCAGAATGATAGAGGTGTGATTACAGAAAACAGAAAATTGTTTGCTTAAATGAAATTCTGCTTCTCCATCTTGTACTATTATCATCAGTGGTAGTACTAGTTGTGGAGTAGTAGGAGTAGGTATATGTAATAACAATTAAAAAATCAGCTTGTATGTAATGAATGTGTACTGACATGTGCTTTGAAACAAGCACACAAGTTAATGTATAATGAAGATTTCCAGAACACTGTCTGTTACTTTCTGTTTCTCTTAAACCAACATACATTACTTCTTAAATCTTCTGAAATAAACTATGAATTTTCATATAATCAGAACTGAACAATTATTAATTTAAGCACCTTTGAAACATGAATCACCATTTAGAGTAACTGTATTGTTTTCCAAAGAATTAAACCTCTAGTGTTGGCATATATAGAACTTTCAGTTACCTTTTATAGTGCCTATTGCAAACCATTTTGTTCTACCAGAAAATCACATTCCTTTCTGAATTGTACTGTCACTTTTATTGATCTTTATTGCTTTAGTCACTGCTGCTATAGCCTCTCTACCTTGTTCAACAGAATATATCAGTGTAGCCTTTTACTTTGGGAGAAGATGCTTTATTTTGTCAGAGGTTAAGGCTGTCTTTGTGTAAACAGTTGTCACTACTGCTGTAAAACTTGCCTATTTGGAGACTGACCAGTTGTTCACATATTTGGTCTGAAGCAATATGCATACATTCTCCAGGAAATATTGTTATTGCATGGATAAACTTCTAATTAATTTCCCTATTATTCTGTGCAGCTGCACGGTGTGATTAGGTGGCAGAAGCCAGTAATCACTGACTCAACACTGCTCTCTGTGTTTTGAAATACCTCTTTTTGGAAGTATTTGTGAGAGCCATTACAGCAGACACTTTTGAGTAGGTGCCTTAGTCATTGCCTTGATTGTGGCTTTGTACAATGCATTGCATACTGTCTTCAGTCTGCAAGTTCCTGGAGAATGGCTATTTATTTTGAATCATTTATGTATACAATGGTGAAGCAGCAATCTCTGGAGGACAGCAGTATTACGATTGCTGAGTGAGACTTGCCTTTGCATAATTACCTATGTGGTCTTTTTGGATGCCACTTGTTCTGCTTAATCTTGCATTGCTTGCCAACTTGAGGTAAAAGCACAGTTAAGACTAACTGTTGTGTCACATAGTCTCTGTGCTGGCTCTGCAGACTTCCCAGTGAGTCAGAAAAGCTGTCTATCTGCATTTTAAAACCGTAGCACCACCAGCTTTTTCTCATGTTCCAAATGAACATCAAACTGTTCAAAGTCTCAGAATCAGATTTTGCCTCCATCCATGAACATAACTGAAAATAAATCCACTAAGAATTGCATTGGACTGCAGAGTATGGACTTTACAAAGAACAGTCTGAACCAGGCTGTCCATAGAAAAGAGGTACAAATTCATTTGGGTTATGGGTAGACAGTCATCACAGCAAGAATATGTATCGAAACTTGCAAGTGTTTTTTCTTTGCTGTTGTCTATTCAATGAAGTGTATGTATGAAAGTGGTAATCCATTTTTAATCTAGTATTCCTTTCATGTTCCTGAGTGTAATATGGTTGTAGTGGACATTAACTTAATACAAAGTGTTCCTGCTTTTTTTTAAGTTTTGCAGATTACATACATGTATTTAATGTATTTCATCATTATTTCTGTAAGTTTTTCATGAAATATAGAACCAGCTGAAACTAAATTGCATCAGAAAACTTTCTGTAATTACACAGTATATTTAGATATGTCATATGTTATTAAAAAAATTACTCCTCTTGCAGTTCAGTAGATTGGACTGGCCTTTAGGTTTCATTTTCAAAGATCCAGAACACTGGTAATTAACTTACAAAGCCAGTCTATGAATATACAGTTGGAAGCATCTGCTGTTTTGAGGAGGCAGATTTAAAGGGAAGAGAGCACAGAAAAGGGCACATTAATTTTTCTGTCATTTTTTGATAGCCCAGAATACCTAAGGAGATTGCTTTTGTATATAGACAGTTACAGTTAAGAAAGGCTGCCATATGGATAAGGAATAGTTAAGAAAGATCATCTGATGTTATACTGTTTTAAAAGATAAATGATTATTTTTTTTCTTATCACTGCTGTCTCATAGTGGTAACATGAGAAACCAATTTTTGAAGTTTCCTATAAAATTTTGAAGTTTAGGATTCACTTTCAAAAGTATATTTCTTGGATTTGTCTTGGTATCTGGAAAAAAATGCTATGGGTACCAATATCGTATATTTAAATACTCCTTCCCATCCCCTCTCTTGCCCGGTAGATCTGTCTAAAAGCTAGATTCTGCGAGGTATAGAATGTGGTAGCTAGCCACCAACAAAATACTTTTAACGTGTGCTCAGCTGTCACTGAAGCCAGTAGGATTTAAATATGTTTAAGTTCTTTGCCAAAAAGGGTGCTTTGCAGAAACAGGACTTACATGCAGTGTTGTTAAAGAGTTCTTTCCAACTGTTACTTATTCAAGAAGTTTTATTTATTCACTCTATTGTCTGTCCTCCTGCAAAAAAGTCATTAAATCTTGCTTTAAATGGTTGTTCAAGTAATGCTGTAACAATAAAAAAGCAAGAGGTACACATAATCACCCACTCTGAAGAGCATTAGTGCTGGTTAGAAAACTTTGCAACTTTGACTGGAAATCATGTAAACCAAATTAAAAAAAAAGAGAAATTGCAATTTAATTTGGGTGTTTTCTTTGTGGATGCTGTCAGTATCAGTGAATCCAAAATACATGAACAATGAGTGATGATTATGATGATAATATACATGACTGAGGAGAGAGCAGATAAGCAAGCTGATCCACATCTACTGTGAGACATTGTGAAGTCTTTAGTCCTCTTACTTTGCTGAATAAGGAGTAGATGAGATTTCAGTGATGGTCCTGAGAGGAAAAGGGTTGGGCTGTTTGTTGAAAAATTTCTATCTAATCTGAAACCGTGGGTGCAGAGGAAATAAAGAGGTAGGTGTAGGAAAAGCTCTGTTGACCTATTACCCAAGGAAAACAGCTCACTGGATGTGACGGTGGAAGAAGATCTGCTTCATAAGGGAAAGCTAAACAGTCATTTATTCCTCACAATTTTAAAAGAAAATAGTACTGGAAAACACTTCTGTACTGAGCCACTGAACTATAACTGGGCACTGAACCCAGTGAGTCAATATAGCCCAGCAAAGAAAATATTCTAATTTATTGGACTGAAAATTACCAACTCAGTAGAGCCCATGGTTTTATGATGTATTAGAATTTCTCCCAAAAACCATCACCAGCTAATTACCATTATTAGGGCCCTGCTACCAAATACCTCTCTGTCCCCTTGTCTTCAAGTACTAATGGCCATCAAACCTTTACCTTTCTTTTCTCTTCTGTGTAAGCAAGTGTAGTGGGTCTGGC
>VZZY01015834.1:0-20470 GCA_013400335.1 Eurystomus gularis
GCCCCGGCTGTTTCCCTCCGATGCCCGCGGAAAGGGGCGCGCAGCCCTAGGCGGGGCCCGCAGGCTCGGGCCGCGTTGTTACTACGGGGAGAGAAACGGTTCGTGCCGGGAGGGCGGTTCGGCCACGGGGCAGGCCCGGGCTCCCCCTGGCCCTGCACTTCTCTGGGAGCAACGGCACCGGCACCTTCTGGTGCCTCAGCTCACCCCGCTGCCGCCAGCGGCCCGGGAGCAGCCTGAAGGGGATGTGTTTGTTCCCGTCCTCCTGCCCCTGCCAGCTGCTGGGCCTCCGAGAGACAGAGCGGCATGGGCCTGTCCAGCCTGGGAAGGGGTGCCGGGAGGTGCAGGCAGAGACAGCTGTAGGGGCACAGGAGACATAGGGATGAGGAGAGAGCTGCCAGGAGAAGCGTGGGCAAGCTGACCAGGAGACACCATACCTACATGCGAAGCAGCACTGCTGTGGGGCAAGAAGCTAGAGCCAGAGCTGTTTCGAGACTTTATGACCAGTTTTTGCTCAAAAGTGTTCAAGTTCTTAAAACACCATGTCAGCCCTTTGTCCCAGACCCCACTGCCAAGAACTCCACAGAGGAACTGCTCTCACATCACTCAAAATACCCGGGGCATTTTACCCATCAGTTTTAGCACAGACCTTCAGACCTTACCTCCATGCACTTCCCGCACTTGGCATGCCTCAGCACAGCACCAGTGCGGTAACATTTCCTCCATCGCACACTGAATCGCTTTACTGAACCCACACAGGATTCACCAGTACCACAAGAAGTCTCATCTTCAGAGACAGACTCATCTTACATATTCAGGTCAGCAGCAGTCCAGCCGAACAGGCAAGAAGGTGCTATTACCTGCTATGCAGAGGAACAAAGAGAAGGGACAAAGCCCTTCAGTGTTAGGTGAGTTCGTGTTTGCCTGTTTTTTAATTTTACCTCCATAGAAAGCTCCATGTGTAACCAAACCACCTCCATCCAGCACCCCCAAACCAAAGCTGGGTAGGTTTCTAAAGTCCTTGAAAATTTAGAAACAGAGAATGTACTGGACAGAAATATCAAGTACAAGAGGCAAAGTCATAAGAATAGGAGCACCGCTACAATATCAAACTACATCCAAAAAAAGTACTTTTTTTTTTTTGAATGCTAGCTTTAGCGGTCCATAACTCACCCAGAGACAGGGGGGAGGGAGTTGGGAAACCAACAAATTATGAGGGAACCCGAGTCAGCAAGCTTCTTCAAGAAGAGCTGTGAATAGTCACCCTATGGCAATCCTTCATAGATTTATGTCCCAAGAAAAGCAAGACTCCTTTCTCCATGCCAGACCCCAGTCCAGCAGGTTAGGTGACTTAGGGCAGAACGCTCTTCAGCAGCACTTGGCAGCACAGGGGCTGAGGTGCCTGTCCTCAGATGCAGCCCCGGGGAGGATGCTGACAGGATCTCTCTACACCCTTGGGAGTTCAGTTTTCTTGACTAACCACCAGGAGCAGCTAAACTTGTCTCTTCAGTTCAGCTCCCACTCGTGTTCCCACCGACTCCAGCCTGCTCGACTGGGTCCTCAATTCCTGGCAGATGCCCTTTGGCATCATGCTACTGAGAGTGGCAGGGAGCAAAAGGAACTCTTCCAGTGACTGCAGTGCCCTGGGTTTGCCATCACAAGCTGAGTTCGTACGGATGACAGTCTGGCAGCAAAGTCATTTCTACAAACTACGTATCTCAAATGTAAGATGGCACTGACATGCACATCTTGGGAGTAAAAAAAGTTACAATGATACACAATAACCTTTTTCTATCCATACTTTATTCCAGGTATACATATAATTATTTATATTTTATCGTAAACAAGAAATTCCTTTCATGGAAAGGAGAAACTTTTACCATTAAAATAGAGTGATTATACCATGAGTATTTTACAAGTATGTACAAATACTGGCAGCTAGTTTCTAATATCAGCTGATAAATGCTTGCACGCTACCCTCTACCAAACTAAACAAACCCAAAAAGAGTAAGAAACCTTCTAAATACAAAAGATAAACAAAAAAAATCTAATACTAGCAGGAATTTTTTTTTTTAATATATGAATACAAAAACTTGCATAATAAGATATTCACAGTGCTTGTAAGATTAATTCATTCTCAGTCTACACACAGAAGTGTCGGGTCTCCCCTTCATATGCATATGTGTAACTTATAGTCCTGGGGGAGCTGCGCAGACCACAGAGAAGACGGTCAGACCTGGAGAGTTTGCCTTCCCCACCAGCCATGAATAAATACAAGAAACCCCCACGTACATACAAGGCAGCGGACGCTCATGCAGGAGCCAGTTACACTGTTTTCAGGCAGCAGTGTATTTCTGTAACCAGTGACAGCAGGATTACAGCATTTTACCACATCATTGAACGCCTGGTAACTGCAAAAAGAAACCACCAAGCTGCCTGGTGGCAATAAGCACTTCAGTGAAGTGGTCGGGCTGAAGCAGCTATGAATGTGATTGTCTCTGAAACAAGTGTGCACGGATATGAGCACGCATGTTTTATGACACTTCTCCAAACAACTACACCCACCAATTTTTGAGCTTTTTTTCCTGTTAACAACCATTGCCAGAACCACCAGAGTAACTGTATGTCTGCACCAGTGGTAGAGCAATAGTGTAGCAGAGCTGTGAGAAAAGAACAACACCCCTCTTCCACAGGCAGAGTGCACTGCTGCAGTACAAGCCATCCCTCCAGCTCCGTGGGGGCAGCAGGAACAAGGCTGTTCCCCGCAGCACAGCCACCAGCCTCCGGGATCCTGGGCCTGCCCATCCATCCTCCTTGGCTTACAGCCAAACAGGCCCCAGGAGTGACCAGCAACAGGAGGCCTGACTGGACTGTTTATGAGCAGCCAGATGTCCTTCACCCATTTAGATCTATTAGAAGAGTTGATTCTGGATGCAGCTAACATGCCTCAAGTACTCTGTAAAGGCATTTTGACTTTGCTTGGAGGAAGGGAAAAGAGCCCATGGTGAAGACGCAGCTCCCAACTGTTCATTACAAAAAGAAAGAACAGCGTGATCCAAGAGGGCACGGTCAATTAAGTAACGGCTACAGTGAGCTTGTGCCCATCGTTCATTCCTCAAACACACAGCTAGGGTTTGGTGCTGGATTCATCTCAAGATGTACAGCCACTGATGCAACGTCAGTAAATGCAGATGCACTGGCATGCTCTGTCTCTACACCACACTCGCTTGCCCAGAAACAGTGAGATGACAGACTTCACAGATTTGCTCGTTCAACAGTTTACGGGAATGGATTTACCAGACAACGGTGAGCCCACGGTCTGGCTTCCTTCCCCTCCTGATTTTGGCTACCTTCAGCTTTTGTGTGATCAGCACTGCACAACACACACTTCCTCAACCAGCAGAAGAACATCAGCCTGCTTCTAGAGTTTGCAAAAAAAATAATAAATTATTAGCTTCCACCTGTAAGGTTGTCAAAAGTAGGGTGCAGGTTACACATGCCTGTAAGTACAAACTTCCCAAATGCTGGGAATTGATGAGGGGAGAAGTACTGGTGGAAGACAGGAAAGGAAATCAAACAAACAGGTTTATCTGGATGTAAAGGTAGCAGGATGTTTTCCACACTAAATGCTTGAATCAAACAGCATAATTATCGCTATTATCCTAGTGAGAGCCAGCACAGCCAGCTCCACCACTCAAAAACAAACAAAAAAATTTTAAAAAAATCACCAAACAAGTACCCTTGGCTTGGCACGCAAACACCCTACGCTTCCACCATCGCTAGCCCTGCAGTACCACACGCTCGTATTTGCATGACCTATCCATGACTAAATGGGACACAGTCACTCTGTCTGTCCTTCCAGAGTGACTTTCTCCAGTCCACACTTGCCTCCTGCGCAGAAGACAAATTTCTAAAGAACAGATTTATTAAAAAAAAAAAGAAAAGAACAACAAAGTATGATTCAATGTAAGGGGTGATCATGCCTGGACAAATTCTCCAGTCACACTCCCGTCTTCAAAAACCAGCCAATTAACACTCTTAACTTGTCTTCTGTACTCTCAGAAGCAACCAAGTCATTTGTTTTATCTCCTTGCCTATCTCCCCAAGGATATAAACATTTATTTACCAATCTGCATCATGGCAGTAGCAGATAGCTGAGAGACAGTTCCATTTGTTGCATTAAAGAAAAAAACCAACAACATTGTATTGGGCTGGATGCTTACAACAAAACAAAACCAAAAGCAACAAAAAAAGAGAAATAAACTCCTGGCAGAGCAGGTCTTGCTCCCAGTAAAGCAAATAGGCAACTTGGGTTCATTACAACAGGAACAGGCGAGGCACTTCCATATAGAGCCCTCCGAATGTGCTCAGAGGATATCCTGGCCTGACAGCTGTTGGCAGTGTTGCAGCAGCACAAACTCAAGACAACCAAACTATCTGTACACCACCATTAACATGAATGGACCACAAGAGAAAGACAGGAAGATAGACTGACATAGATTTTAAATTTCTTTCTGACAAATCCATTTAGACACAGTGGTTGCTTCACTAGCTCAACACCAGTTTTGGTCCATTGTTTTTGGTTTTTGTGTTGGTTGTGTCACTGCTAATGGTGCAGGCCACTTCCATTTTCTGCTCAGACAGACACTTCAAATGCCAACGTTAAGTGCTGCGCTCCAGTAGATCTGCCTTGTAGCCAGGTCTGCAGAAGTGATGCCACTCAGTGATTATGGAGCTGAATAATAAAGCTGCTCACAACCTCCTGCAAGAACCAGAGTGACATCACATGTGTTAATGAGGTATATATTTCCATGATAAGCTGTTTCCTGGTATGGAAGAGCTCCAATCTCATTACACCACAAACTCCTCCGGGAGCTGGTCCTCTCCCAGAAGATCCAAGGAGAGGCAGTTCATGGATCGCTTCCCATAAAGGGCAGATTTGGTTTTGCAGTCCGCTGTGGAATAAACGCAGCCATAGATGGACAGCTTATCCTCCAGGCTGCAGCCAAACGTGTAGCTGTGGGATGTGTCCGAGGACAATGTGGCACTTAGTGGCGGGTGTCGGTGCTTGTAAAGGCGGATGTCATCCAAACTCTGGCTGTGCTGGTCCGTGCAGCTCCTGCTTTTGGGCGATCTGACCTGCCAGTTCAGTAAGACACATACGAATAAAAACAATGAGCTCAGACACAGCGTAATGATGCTGGCTATGCATGCTACCAGTTTTCCAAAATTGTTCTTCCACTCCTTCAAAACAGCCCCACCAGCCTTCTGAAGGACATCGGCTTAATGAAGAAGCTGTGAACCACTAAGAAGTTACAAGTGCATTAAGCGGCCCTGCCACGCTGAGCAAGATCCTGATCTCCCTGCACTGTGTCCTCAGTGAAAATGATGTGAGATGAAAGCCTGCGCTGGCTCAGCTGCGCTCCCAGAAACAGGCACATGCTGTATGGTCTGCTCAGTGCTAAGGAAACCCAGTCCTGCAGCGTTTCGTTACAGGGCCTTGTAAGGAAGGTGGGGTTTTTTTAAAGATACATCAAATATTTGATGGATAGAAGCGGCAGCCAGGTCTTTGCAATTACTTGGACAGTCCTGGGTTGACCAGAGACACTCTTACAAAACAGATGCTTCCTGATCAATTAATAGTATGTGTTGGTAAAAGCATTAACATTACAAACACTATTTTAAGCAAGATGCCCACTCCCTGCCTTGCACTCTTAAGTCATTCCTCTGAAATACAGGAATAACTTTGATACAATTTGTACTGTATGATGTTCTGCTTTGGAAAAAATAAGAAGACTATTTAAATCTCCTATCAGGGAAATGGTCCATAATATGCTCTAGGTGACCATTTCTTACCACTTTTGAAGGGCTCCAGGAAGAAGCATAAAAAGAGAAAACAAGTCCTAAGAAGTGGCTGAAGTCAGAAAAGTTCAGGGAGTAAAGAAGAAAACAATGAACAGATTTTTAAAAATTCTCTTAGTAGATAAGGCTAATTTCTTCTCTTTCTGAATCTAAATAGTGGAGGCTTGTTTTTTTTTGAAAAATAAAACAAACCACACAGCATTTCTACCCCAGCGCGTACAGTTTGAAAAGAAATATTATTTTGCCTTAAAAAGACATTTAATAAGCTTTTTTCAAGCACAATTTATATTTTATCATATATAGTAGCATTTTCTCAAGGTTTTGATGAGAAGGAAATGTTGCCAACAAAGACTTCAGCATGCACATAGTGTAATCACACAAATGATAGTACTTTGAGATTGAGCATTTGGTTTTGCTCTGATGTGAGCCCTTTCTGGCTTCAGGGCAGGAAGATGATCAAGTTTGCAACCTACATCCAAACTGCATGGATGGCCTTTGCTCTTTATTGTAGTGAACATTTGGAAGTGGTTTATTTTCCATTTCCCATCTGGAAGCCTAAGACAAATGATAGCTGGCTTGCAAGATTTCCCTGCTGGTCGCTCCAAACCTCATTGTATTACTCTCGCCCCAAACACTGCTCTCATCCTATTCCTGATAGCAGTAGCTGGCCAACAGCTGGTTTTGGTTACACCAGTTAAAAATCAGTCAAATTCAGACCAATCAAGTGCACCCAGTCGACAGCAGTCCCTATTACACTAGACCTTGGTTCAATGCCCACACACAGACCCCCCTGCCGAGCACTTCCCCTTACCTGGTGAAGGGATTCCACACTTTGGCCTCTCATTTTTATTAGTGTGACTTGCACCACAGAGAGCGATTCCTGATTTACAGCTGCAAAGGAGAAGGAGGAAGTGAAAAAGCATTGCAGGTTTGAGGTTTTGTGGGCTGTGGAAAGGGAAGTTGTTCTCACAGGCCACATTCAAGAAGTGCTGTCCTACAAACACAAATATACATCAGGAAGCACTCTCAGCGCTCTGGGAGTTTTGTTCACAAGTACTCCTTTTCACCCCTAAGGATCAATGTCTAAGAACTCTCAAGAAAATAGCTTCACTTGTCCCATATTCACCCACCCTGCTTTGCTCTAAAGGCTGTATGTCTTAGGGCCAGACAGCTCCCATGTGACCTCATTGTCTAGCATTCTCTGTATCACAAGCCACAAAACTCTACCAATTAATTCCTGTGACTAGCCCATTAATCTGTGGTTGAACCTCTTGGCTGTTTTGTGGTATACAAAACTTTAAAGCAAATTCCTTCATTACAAGAGGTTTACCTCAGTTATCTTTTTGTCATTGACTTTGGCAAATTTGGAGAATGGAAACCTTGAGGAACACAGAGGAGAGCAGCACTGTACCATACAGGGTGCTGGCCTTTAACCTCTAGATGAGCTGACTGCAAATCCTGTTGGAGTAGGGCAGCAAGTAGCACTGGCAGTTGTTTGGAGAAGACGTAGCTTTCTTAGATCCCTCAGATTCTGACTGTTGCTAGAACCTAAAGAAACGCACTGAGCAGTAGCAGAAAGCCATCTCACCTTGGCAGCTAGCAGCATCTAGAGGAAGAGATTCAACAGATTCTCCCACAGTGGCCTCTAACTGGTCCCCCTCTAAAGGCTCATCTACAGGCACCTCCTCTGGCTCATCTACTGCCAGCTCAAGCTCTAGGAGGAAGAGAGCGGCAGAAGAAGGGTTAGCATTACACTTCTGCTCCAAGCTGCTTCACATTCTCTTACTCCCCATTGTCCTGCAGAAGAAGGCAAGAGTGGGCTTAGAAATTGCTAAGCATCTCCAAATTCTTTACCATCATCCTGAGAGTCATCTTCAGCCCGCCCTTTGCTGCCACTGTCGATGCCAGAGCTACCGTAGCTGATGGTTGAGCTGCAGGATTTCTCTTTCCTGTGCACCCGGTCAATGCTGAAGGGCTCATCCACTGACATTTCCACCGACACTCGGTGCCTGGAGTCAGCCTCGATGCCTGATGTGTGAGAGCTGCCGTGACTCCCCGTGGACTGGCGTGAGAGACGGTTATCCCTCCGGCTGCCCCCACTGCTCCCACTGCCACGTGAGTTCTTATCGGACGGGTCCAGGTCCATGTCTAGCGTATCGCTGATATAGGACTCTCGATAGCGCTTCTTCTCTGAGGAAGAAAGATGAGAGAAACTAGTGGGAACTTTAAGCAAGACTGAAGGAAGGGCAGCAAAAACAATCAGTAAGTTCTGGGACTGGCACAACCCGACAATTAAGAAACAGCTGCTGCAGTTACTGAATGAACACAGGGATGGTTTGTATTTTGTTTGCTCAACGGATACTGGGATTCCCAGCTGGTTTAAAGGATTAGTCAGCCATACTTGCAGTAAACCCAGCATCTCCTGAATTGGAACAGATAGGTAGAGGCAGTTATGATACAGAAAACAGTAGCTTCCAGAATGGAGATTTAAAAAAACAAAGAAAAAAGGAATTACTTAGATAGCTTAAGCATTCGGTCTTTACAAGAGTACATTGATTGTTTCTTGAAACACAGTCACCAATGTGTGAACTGACAGATAAGAACAGGATCCCCATGACTGATATTTATTAATGATTTATTATTTCTCCCATGGCTTCTATCTGTTACCTCAAGAGATGTGTGCTGAGTGTGGTCAAGAAATCCATGAGACACCAGCAGACACAAAACAGCCTAAGGCCTTTTGCCCACACACACTTGATTAGTGAGCCTTTCTGCAGGTGACTGGCCTGTGCCACTGATAGTGCCCACATAGCTCAATGCGGCTTCTATAACCCCACAGAAGGAAAAGACTTCTGTGACCAAGCTAGATGGCAGCAAGGGCCACCTTGCCCTGTACATGGATTCCACAGAACCAGCGATCACTTCAGGGATGGATGTAACCTCCTCAGAGTTAGTTGAGATGAGCACAAGTTTCTTCCTGAGTTCTCTGTAGGAGAAGTCAGCCTGTGTTCTCAGACAAGAGGATCAACTACTGCTGGCTGACTTCTACTGACCTTGAACTTAATAATACAAAGCTTACAAACCCCAAAGACAGAGAAAGTGTGAATGGAGAATGCAGGGAATGGCAGCCAGGAAAGAAGTAGAAGGCAGGGGGGGAAAGAAGGCTGGAGGAAAGGGGACACAATCCTCCACAAGAAGACTTAAGTCATGTATTAAAGTCACCAGGGATAGGTAGGCTGAGAAGTTGTAGGAGACTCTTATTGCAGAGCTGGAAAATGAAAGGGGACAAGCTGAGAGATGATAAAATAACGGAAGTTTGTGTAGAAGGATACCAGGGACTGTCAGAGTTCAAATCACTGCTCCTATGAAGAGGGGACTTCATCAGAAACAACAAATTCAGGGAGTCATGATCTGCTCTTAAGCTGTTTCTGGCACCTGCAATTCCTAGCCCTGAAGTGTCAGACACTATAGACTAAATTGTGTGCAGCGTTTAGTAAACAGCACTAAAAATTTAAGACACAGGCTCACAACTTGTACTGCTGCTTGATCACAAGAAGATCTTATCCCAGTGGAAAGCTTTTTATTCAAAATTACTTCCACTCAGAACCATGTGTCAAAACTGGGCGCACAGAGACCGTAGATCTCCTCTTAAAGGGAGATATTCCCCCTCTGCTCTGCTCTCACACTCTCTTGTGCTCTCACACACACACACGCTTTCTGATCACAGTCTAGCAATGTTGGAGCCATAAATGCTTCCCAGTAATGGACTCGAGAGAAACAGAAGTGTTATGTGTGTTTCATTGACTTCCTGGTAAGTCAGAAACACCATTAATTAGATAGAGAGCAACCAAGGTGAAGCAACAGCAGAGCCTAAAGTGCTGTACTCTTCCGCTTACCAAAGTCCCCTGCTCTTCCATCACATACCTTCAGCCTCCTCCAGTTTTTGGATTTGCTTCAACACTGGCTGGATATTCAGAAAGAGCCGGTGGCTGTTGCTGAGCAGCTGCAGCAAGTGCCGTGACCTGAAGGGGCAACCCGTGTAGTAAACTAGCTTCCGTGCAGAGGGCAAACCATCTGGCTGGATCTCAAATTTTTTCCCCTGCATAAAGAGAAGAGACGCCACTGAAATGATCAAGAGCACATTTTCAGCCACAGATCTACCAGAGACAGCTGTGGTCTTGTGTGTATGAGTGACAGGACTTGACACGGCCATTGCAAGGCATGCCGACAGCTTTGCCAGCTCCCAGGTTGGCAGCCTGCTGCCACATGGCCTCTGTTCCATCGTACTCACCAGAAACGCCAGCTTCCCAATGTGCGACCAGGGAAAGTCGTAGAGGAGCTGGCGAACATGATTCACCTCCTGCAACACATCAAACCCAAAGTGACACAGGGACTGGCAGGTACAGGGTGGAGTCACTGATGTGCAAAGAATTTGCAAACAACCAAGAATTTGAGATATGCAGAGCCTGGCGCTCGCAAGGGAGGCAGAGGAGCTGCGGTAAGGGGGAGGACAGGGGAGCTGGGCAGAGCTAATGCTACACCAGAAGGCTTTCACGGCAGTCTGTTACCTGATAGATGTGCATTCCTCTCAGGGTCAGGCCCAGGATAACCGTTGGGCGATCCTCCTTCTTATCCTAAAAGAACAGAAGAGCCCAGAGTCAAAGGTTAATCCACAAAGACCACACTCTTGTTCTGGTACCTACTGCAGGAGAGGTAGCAGGACTCATCGAGGCAGATGCCATCAGCTCATTTGGTTTTTATTGTGTTTGTAAAGTGCACCTTGCCTTGTTGACCCCTGAAAATCTACACCTAAAATCCCCTCACGCTGGGCGACTCAAGCATTTCACCAGCAAACACCCTAGCTGCCCTGGACAGGGAATCCTGTAGCTTTAGTGATTTGAAAGCATGGACAATTACTGCTCTCAGAGGTACCTTGTAGCCTCTCATACTGCCACACGCTGTCTATTCTGTCCCCACGAACATACACCACTCTTGCTCTCCAGGTGACAGAGGGCCCAAAACAAGAAAGGATGCCATGTCCACTTTCTCCTTGACACAGCACTGCTGTTCCCACCCAGGGACTTGCTGGATTTTAGGTGCCCCTTGGCCAGGAAGGAGCTAATCAATGCCTAGAGTTACAGGGTCCTTCCTTCTAACCTTTTGATCTCAGTGTTAGAAGCAGGTGGTTTTAAATGTTTGCGGCTGGGTTGCAATACTGCCTTGTTTTTCCTCACGCCATATCTTGGTATGACATACTCAGTCTCTAATGAGGTTCCTTTGCTTGAAGACCAAAAAAATATCATAAAGTAGTTCTTTCAGTCTCTCCTGGCATGGCACAGTTATGGAAGGGGAAACACAAACTTACACATACATTTCTTTCTAGGAGAAGCAGGAGGAAGGAAATTTTGGGGTAAAAATTTATGGGCTCACAGAGCTCAACCTTCACATCAAAGCTCTCTCTCCTCATCCAGCTTGTCAAGATGCAAGCCTTATGCCATCACAGTACCTCACCCTTTGCCACTGGTACCATCTGTGTCTCCAGTTTAAAGTCACTAAGAAATGATTTCTGCCTCCTATGGGCAAAGAGCTTCATAAATCAAGTACTGGTCTGGAGGCTCAGAAAATTTCTTTAGGAGTTCTCAATTTCAGTAGCAGCCATGAGGACAGGGTAAGACAAAAGTGACTGCTTTTGAAATGTCAGGGCAGCCAGTGCACTGACATCTTCAGCTGGCACCCTGTGTGCTTGACCCAGGTGAAACCTAGGAGGAGATCTCATCACAAGACAAGATAACTGTGTCATACGGGAGGAAGAACGTTTGTGGATCAAACACATGAAGGGCTTAGCAATGCATAAAATGTAAGTTCAAGTCAGACAGGAATTTGCATATTAAGAGCAACCAATTTCACAGCCCTGGTGCTTTTGGATACAAATTGCATCATGTCCTGCCAGCTGGATTTCTTCAGGTGTAACCAACCCTCTTATGACTGCATTAGAATCAAAACAGAGTGGACAGAGGAGAGGTGGGGGAGCATCTAGGGTTTGTAAGGAACTGAAACTAAGCCTGGACTACAGATCAAACTGGAACTTCTTTCCTCCAGAAAAATGCATGTTTCTCCAGTAACTAGACCTGCTAGATCTGGCTGAAGGACACAGATAATTCCCAGACATAAATCCCACTGAACACAAACAACTTAGAAGTTTTATTACCAGTCTGATGAAGTGGGAGTATCTCCTTTGGGAAAAAAAAAGGTCCAAGCCATTCCTAATTGCACGAGCAGGCTTCACTCACTTAAGTGCAACAGAAAACTTCTCTCTTGTCCTATCTCTAGACCTAAACTCTCTTAGCATGCGAAAACGAAGCACATTCTGTTTAACCAAGCTTGGGTAAGGAGTTTAAGACACAAGGACAATCAACAATCCAGGAATCCAAAAACTAACGTGCAGCTGAATAAACAGCAACTACTCTGACAGGGTTGGAGGGGGAGTAAGAAAGTCAGGATGACTCAGTGTCACCTTCAGTTATTACATGGCATTTGTATGAAAGCTGGCTGACCTCTCGTCACCATTTCAACAGACTGCAACAAAAAAAGGCTTCTCAGTGATTTCCCTGGTGTGAGTCTACTGACAGGCAGGGACAAAAATTAAGTTTTGCAATTCCTGTGGCCAGTTTCTTGGCCGAGGAGCAAAACTCGATTCCAGCTATACCTGTATATCTGCAAAAGATTTGTTTGTGGAGACAGGCCTCATTGGCTGAACATTTTAGACTTGTTTGGCCTCTCTGAATCAGAGGCAACTGACCCTCAAATAAACAGAGAATGAAAAATGCAATAGTGTTCCCAATTAATAATGAAAGAGAAGTTCAAAATAAGAAGCTCTTTGTTTAACCTTCTGCAGCCTGTAGAAGTGGACAGGCACATCTTCCAGCAGGCAGGACTCCTTAATGAACTTCAGCACTGCTTCCTTAGCGCTCAGCCCTTGCTGTTCTCGGTGCATCTCTGGGGCATGTTTCAAGATGTAGTCACTCCCCCTCTTTGCAATTATCTAAACCACAAAAAAAAACAAACAGGTCAGCAACTCTTCAGGAATCCCCATGGGAGGCAGCTGTGATCAACAGCAAAGCAGAGACCGGAGATGAAGGAGGCTGTTCATACGGTCCCTCAAGATGTTAGTCCATATTCATCTCTGCCTCCCTAGAGGATAAGCATTTAAAGCAGCCCAGATGATACTGATGTCTCCAAACAGATCCTAGAAGGCAAAATCATAACAGTCCAAGTCTACAGAGGTCATGTCAGCTCTTTTCAAAGTACTGGAATTAGTTTTCCTAACTCTTGGCACCCATAAATGCTTATAGGCAGATAACAAATACTGCTCTGCATGCCAACACAATCAACAGCACCATCTCCAAACACTGCAGAAAGGCTAGGTGGTCCTTTTAAGACCAGAAACTACACCATTAGGCTTACTTAGCATTTCCACCCTCAAAGGGGTGGATAACACTATCTCAAGGTAATTTTTATCTGCTGGGAGCGGCTGGCAGGCACGTGGCTTTGCTAAGGAGTTGAAACACCCAGCACTGGGCCTTTTGCTCTTACCTTGTGAGTGCAGCACCCAGTTCCCATGCTTGCCCATGTGCCCTCTCCATATAAGGCTACAGGGCAGCCCGGCCCCCTCCTCTGCCAGACTGGCTCCTTCCAGGCAGTGAGCGGCAGTGACAGATAAGAGGAGTGTTGGCTGAATCCACTTCACAAAATACCCCACCACTTGGGGGCCTTTAAAACCAGATCCCATCAGGTAGCCGAGAGCATCCTGCCAGGCACAACCTGCCCTGGCTCAAAAAAAACGCCATCACCACCCAGTTCCCACTTCCATTTTATATTAAGCCCCTTGTTTACTCTGGTAACACCTCTGCCCTCTGCATGCCTTGCCAGATTAGCTGCCCTCCCACGAGGAAGGTTGAGCCTGGTAGAGGACAGCATTGATGCCATTAGCTCTGCAACCTCAGCAGAAACAGATGCACCAGCTCCACTGTTCAAAGCTGGGCTGATTACCTCAGGGCAGCACCGCCTCTCCTCACTAGCAGGAGGCTTGGGGCAGCCCTCAGCCAAATGATCTCAAGAACGTGTTGGAGGAAGAGATTGTGTTGGTGGCAGATCACTCAGTATCTCCCCACAGGAGCTTAGGGGCAGGGAGAGAAGCGTCCCCATGCCTGCCAGATTTTACTCTCTGTAATGATGTAATAAATCATCCACATACTTGCTTGGGGTTGTGGCTCAGCTCAGGTGAGCCAAGCTTTGCCTTGGCCTTTGCAATGTTTGCCAGATGAGCAATAGTCTGTGATAAGACTTTTAACTGCCCCAGAAATGGCACACATGAGACACACCTTTTCAAGCTCGTTGTTAGCTACCTCCTGCCAGGTGCCGTGGAGCAACGGACAGAATCGGATGAAGACCTCGTGTCTGAGAGAAAGGAGCATTTCTTCACAGCAAAGCAGGCAGGCTGGGACTCATGCATAAAAGACTCTATCGGCCTTGCGTCCCTGATACAACCTGTCACTGCTCTGAACCTTCTCCCCAAAGCAGGGGACAATGCCACCTTTCAACTCGCCTGGGAACAAGCAGGCAACTACCAGAGGCATCTGAGCTTTTCAACAGGTATCCCAAGGTGTGAGCTGGGCTAAATCTGCTGTCACAGCAGAGAAGGGGACGCCAGAACTAAATCAAGTTGCAAAGGAGGGTCTGTCCTGGTCCCAGAGAACAACCTGCTCTAGTAGATGTCATGTAAAGTTACAGTGATGTGGCTGTATCAAAGCTAGCTTTGCTTTCTATTTTTTTTATGGACACCAAGGTGTTTATCAATAGTTTTCTTGACGTTATAATACCACAAGGAGAACTCTCTGTAGGTAACCAGGTCCAACAGTTTCAGCTCATTTGCCTTCATTTGACAACTAAACCAAATCTTGGCTAAGCTGTTTGTAAGTCTTGAAGGGCACAAGCCCATGTGCACATGCTTATAAACAAACATGCAAACCCATTTCCAGGCCCTTCCCTTTTCTCCTACTGCAGTTGAGCCAGATACTAATGACAAAGCAAGCACCAGAGGCACTGCATAGCAGTACTACCCCTTAGGGTCCAGGTCTATCTGTCCCAGAGGTAAGCATTATAGAGATAAGAACAAAGGACAATGGACTTGGCTTTCACAGCCCTGAGGTTTTCTGCAGAGCTTAGGTGGTACAGATCTTGCTGATGTACCACTGCAAATACACAACCCTTTAAGCCATAGAAGAATTAAACAAAGATAGCCATACTGTCAGAGTTATTAATTTGATACCAGTACCTTCCCTCACCAAGGAAGGATACACACACGCCAACCATCTCACCAATGAGTAAGCCCAGGAGGAATGGGCACCTACATCCAGTGGAAAGAGGCGATGCCTCCTGAGGGAAATTCAGGGTGACGCTCTACCACTCTGCCTGATCATTCAAGTGGGAGTTGGGGAAATTGCATGGCTGCAGTTAGGTACCACTTTCACATAGCTCCTGCTGTGTGCATGATCTGTTGACAGAAAGATCTCTAAAACTTACCCATTGCGGGAAATAAGCCTGAGGTTCAAAATATTTGCCAGTATGGACCTTCTCCCTGTAGTTGCCCAAGTCTGCCTGTAAGCTGTAGGCAGCCAGCAAGAAGTAGATTTCTTCTTTGTGGTTGCACCGAGACATAAGTACTTGCTCTTTGAGATGGCAGTAGTAGAGCTGCCGTGCCACCTTATCGCTGCAAGACACAAAGGCAAATTCACTTGAAGAAAAAGTTCAGGCTCAGATAAGGCCACTCAAACACAACTTCACTTTGAGAGAAGGTACGAAACTTCGACATCCCTGATGTGTGCCAACGCCACCCTGATACGGTTATGTGTGTGTAGGGAGAATCAAGCCAAGATCAAGGTCTTTTCCCATGTTTGTACAACACTTAGTGGGAGATGGTAGCTTCAGTCTTGAGGAGCATGAGATCTAAAAAGTTAGGGCAGAAGGCAGATGAAAGAAAAATCATGTCACACCTGTTTTGGAGACTGACTACATCAAGCACTTCTGTTTCTCTGGAAAACCTGCAGCAGTCAGGAGAGTCAACTCCCTTGAATCCCCGTCCTGTTTCTTGCACACCTGTCCTCCTTTCCCCTCTAAACCTGGCACTGCATTTTCATTTCACCTTGCCTTAGGCTCAAAGTAATTTTCAACAGCTAATTCCCTGCAAGGTAGATCAAAAGACACAGGAGCCCTGGGCTTGTTTTTGTCTTCTTCCTCAAGCTGCTAAACAGGGATAGTCTGATAAGGCATAACTATCATGTAACATCGATAACCCACACCCTGCTGGAAGAGCTCATGGGAAGCAGGCTGCTGACATGGATGTATAGATGAGGTGCTGGACACAACAGTCTGCTCGTAGAAGTGTGTGCATCTCTAGTTTGAAGCGGCCAATATAACTACCTCTGCATGGCTCCACAAACACCTCCAGTTAAATTACTAGTGCAAGAGAAAGTTGCTTGTGATGCTACAGGGAGTAGTGGAATGATATGCAACCTCCCTTTGTACCTAAAAGCAAAAGTAAATAAAAAACACTTAACAGCCAAACAGCCTCCAGAAGAAAGACTCCCCTGTATCCAAAAAAAGAACAACTATGGAGAGAGAAAAACAAAAAACCACCAAGCTTTGATCAAGACAAGAACAAATGCCAAAAATTTGGTAAGGATTTTAATCTACCCAAATGATCCCAGCTCTTGGCTTGCCCCGGGGTCACAGCCAAGTCAGAAGTGCTGATGCAAATTAACTCTGTCAGTTGTTCACTTTTAACTACCTCATCCTTTGTTCTGTACCAGGGGTGAGGGTGGTGGTGTTTTGAGTGCAGCCCATATTCCATGTGAATAGACTGAAAATGCAAAACTCTCTAACTTGTGAAGTAATTTCTTTTGTCCACTTACAAAAGTCCATTTCCAGGAGTAGACTGCACAGAGTACTCCTCAGATACAAAAAAGAGATGCAAAACTATTAGCATGTGCGCTGGAGTATAAGTAGCTAGTTTTGATATAGTCATCTGATGCTTTTCATACAACCAAAAGAAGCAAGCAGAAGAGCATTACTCATAGTTTGATACTGTCATCATTCAGTCTGCTCTCTAAACACAGATGGAAAAGCAGTCATTATTTTCCTAGGGATAGGAGTATGAGTCAGAGGGAAAACATTTATGGCTAGGTAAAGTCTGTGAAGGTCTATAAAGAAAAAAGCTCAAAGAGATGAGCTTAACAAGGAAATATTATTTTTCTTGCTTTTTAAGAACACAGTGAATAATTCAAAACACAGTAACTACCACAGAAGGGAACTTACCTTATTACTCTTCCATTTTCTACGTAGTATTGTACTCTAAAGAACGCAACAAAAGGAGGGCTGAATTTCTCTGTTCCCTAGAGCAGGGACAGAAAGTAAATTAAATAATGTTCAGCGTCCAAAATTTGTTACCCCATCTGGCAATGTCCTCTTCTCCCAAGCTCACTCCCCATACTGCTTTTCATTTTCTACTCTTTCATTTTCTTCTCTACTCTGCAAGTTTTAGTGGGGAATCTGACTGTCTCGAAGGCTCACAACAACGAGGCATCATAAAACATTTAGACCAGCTGAATGACAAAACGCCCAAGGGAGGGCAGAAGATTTTGGACGGGGGCGATGAGCAGGTAGAGAAGAGTCCCAGCACAGCCTGGGGAGGCCCAGCCTGGCCCAGAGTTACCTGGCTCAGCACCTGGCAGCGCCGCAGACGCCTTCGTGCTGAGCTCAGCAGTTTAGCCCAGGCTCCCTCCAAGCTCCCGGCAAGGCGGCAGGGCAGCGTGCCATGCTGGCGTTTCCAGGGCACACCTGGGAGTAACCAGCTCTCTCTGCACCGCACCACATCATTCCGCAGGGACACACGCGCTGCTGCTGCCTTCAGCATTTACCGCCCGAGGCTGAGGCGCACTAGCTTGATATTAAGTCCTTGCCTTTTGTTTGGCAGGGTTAATGTTTAGTTATTCACCCCTTCCTGCAGCCACAGACCAAAAGGAGACACTGATGTCTGCTTCACGCTGAAGATGTCTGTTAGAAGAAAGCCAGCAGGAGTTCTGTTGTTGTTTTAACTACAGCCTATCTTTCAGACTTAAAGGCTTGTTTAAACAGGAGAAAAGGAAAAAAAGAAGGGGGGGGGGGGGGGGGGAGGAACCTCTTATCTTACTAGCTCATTCTCTCATCTTTCCTGCTTTGCCATTCACTTCTTTAATATTCTTATGGGCAACTTTGCTCACACAGGCAGTTCCAAGGCTTTGCTGGTCAGACCCATCTCACTGGGACAAGGCATGCTGTGCACATTTGATGCAGACAGCAACTGCTTGACCATCATGCAAATATTCACATTTTATTTTTGGAACTTGCTCATAGTCACCCTATTTTATCGGCTGGACTGGGTTTTTCACCTGAAATGTCTTCATAGGAATTCAACCCCTGTCTGCTAACCCGTACAATAGCCTAAGTCCTCTCAGACTAAGTCCTCTTCAGTACTGCCAATGGCAACTCGTTCAGCCTTTTATCATTCACCTCACATCAGAGGTTCAACAGTTAACCCTGACTTAAAAAGTGTTGCAAGAATCCAGCCTCAAAACAACCACAAAGCGTACCACATCCCAAGGTGACCAGAAACACCTGCCTCGGGAAACCCTCACTGGCTCGACAGACAGCCCTCTGCATGACTGGCAGCTGTTTCTGAAGTAACCTTCACTTGTTTGGGAGCAGCAATATGGGATAAGAGAGATCCCTGAACCTCACTAGTCATCTGCAAACTTCTCTAAGTAGCAGAAATTGCAAGTGTGCCTACTCTGCAAAAGAAAACCCTTAAGGAAGGTAGAAAAAGTCATAATGAGCTAATTAAGACATCCGAACATAATTGCATACTACACTTTGTTCTAGACTGTGGCTCCTCTAATAATGACACACAGACAAACAGGCATTATCATGTCTGAATGACTGGCGCTAAACAATTACATAGGCTTGTCTTTATTTCATGTAGTTTTTCCCTCCCTTAAGAGGGCTGGCTTGCCTCAAAGAGCTAAGACTTCTCAAAGTATTCTTCCTCTCATTCCACTGTCCTTTCGCATGTACTCTTACAGAGAGTCACAGCTCCAGCTCTCTCTCTCACATCAGGTTCAAGCCACAGGAAGTCATTTCAGGCTGTTCTGCTTAAGGATAACAATGAGGTCTCCAGACTCTCCATACACTTGGATAAGTTCAAAAGAAGACTGACCAACTGACCTTCTCCACTCCTGTAGCAGATAAGCAGCAACCATTGCTCAGGTCAAGTTGTGTAAGGGGCTGCTTTACTTTTAATTGTACAGCTGTGCACAAGTCACTGCCTCTTGCTACTGAACAACAGCCTGCAGACCAGCTTTAAGAAATGCTTTATGGAGCTTAATTTCAGAGCTTTCGTTCCACTGTGTAGCCCAATACCAAATCAGTAGCCTCTGAAATTAAGCATCTGTCTTACTTTGGTAGTCTCTTTCTTCCATTCCTTTGAAAAGTATTTGCTAAGCTTCTGCTCCAGGTCTATAAAAACATATTCATTATCTGAAAGACAAGAGGAAAAAGCATTTATAGAGTTAGGAATTCTTATTCATTAAATACTTAAATGACTACACAAGTTTTTTTCCAAGCAATATACTTTAAAACAAAGCTGACCAGAGAATAGACAGGGCAGGGAAAAGAGAGGGCAACTGAGTCTCTTAAGCACATGTGCTACTCCAGGCAGTGTGAAAGGAAGGTCAGCTATGCCTTGATTCAGGAGATGTTGCGCTAAAGTTTCCCAAACCTTAGCCGGAAACGCAGACTTCTTGCTCTATAAGCAAGAATTCACCCTACATAAGGGAAACATCAGCTTACTAAGCTAATTATACTGTCAGTTTAGCAGGCCCAGTTTTTTATTATTATTAAACAAGCAAGCCCTACCTAAACTTCCACTCTGCCATCACGTAGCACCATGGTCCAACGTGGCATGAGCAAGCAGACAGAGTCAGGTATTTGACAGGTTTCAACCTGTACATATGAATGGGGTCCTCTGAAATGGTGAGAAGGAGGACAAAACCCAAATGCCCTTCTTAGAATGCCTGGTGTCTCCTGCTCACACCCAACTTCTTTCATAGAGCAAAAAGGTGAACTAAATGAAGGGAAACTTGGCCTGCCACAAAGGACCAGGACTTGCTCTCCACCCAGGTAAGGGTGAAGAAGAGACAACCTGAACAGCACATCATCTTGAAAGAGCTTTATGCTGCTTTCAAAGTCAATGTTTTGTAACACCGCTCACCAATTATAAAATCCAAACAACTCAGCTAGTGGAAGATTTTTCCCGAGTCTTCTCAAATCTCTTTAAAAAAGACCTGATGGGTGTTTCAGGCTTCAGTGACAATGCCAGCTGAGCTCATTCACCTGACCAGTCCCTCTACTCTTTGGTCTTGCTCAGGAAAGTGTTTTGACAGGTGACATAAGTGCCAAGTTGAAGAACTTGTTCCTTAGACATGAAAGGTGCAGGAGAAAAAAAAAAAGGGGGGGGGGG